>JABSTQ010008856.1:0-67285 GCA_013358835.2 Ixodes persulcatus
CACCATTGCTCGTGGGCACACCAGATCTTTCGGTGTCACCAGGGATTCTCTGATGTCACACCAGGATTGTCTGGTGTGTATTGGAAAGGACAACGCAAACTAAACGGTGTATTTTCCGAATACACAAGGTTGGAATAAAGGAAGTATGTCAGGAAAAAGTATAAACATTCCAAATTACGGTAGTATTGCTGCGCATCTTTTTTATTGCTGCGCATATTTTTGTCAGTTTCAATACATCTCATACAGGCAACTGGGGCAATTCAGCAGTTTTTTCTGCTACTATACAAACTAATTTCCAGTAATTGTGAATCTTCTAAAAAAATAAAACATGCCTTCAAACCTGTACGATCTATATCATTAATTCAGGAAGAAGCTACACTTAGATAAAACAACACTGTTCCACGAGCACTTCAAGGCCTTCAGACGAGTCTTTAAAACATCTGCGAACCAGCGCATGCAGAGTGGCACGCGCAGAGTCGGGGTCGCGAGCTAATTTGCCGAACGCCCAAAGGCCTTTTATATAAATGACATTTGAAGTGCCTGAAAAGCGGGGTGTTATATTTTCCTAGCTCATGAACATGCAAAAAACAGAATTCCAGCGTCTGAAACACGCCGCCGCTTCACCGACCCTTCGAACGATTGTCTCGTGCCGTGTGGACCGAGAGGGAGGTTCATCGCGGAATTGCCTCCGCCGGTAACTTTCGAGATGTGTAACCCATTTATAAAGGTAAAAGTGACAATCACGATTAAAAGGTACGTAAGCACGTCGATATCGGCCCTAACCCAGCGTCTTGTACTGCGGGTAAGCGAGGGTCCCGCTCCTCGAAGTGCTTGCGGCACAGAATGCCAAACCAGGAAACCGGGGGCAGCAGAGAAGCGAGTCGGATGCAAGATCGCCGAGCCTGACGTCACGGTACACCTCACCCAATCAGGGAGCGGCGACCGCAGCGATGCTTGTGTTCGCTCTTGGGGCTAATAGAGCCAGTGACAAAAGCGCCCGGTGCGCATCCACTATTGGCCCTCTCCTCCCCCCCCCCCCCCCCTTTTATTCTCTTCCAACATAACAACGCGATCTCTCTCTCTCTCTCTTGGGGCTAATAGTTGGTGACAGGTCTTTCCACTTTTGCAGTGCGAACGCTGGAGAGGGCCTTCTCTGCAGTGGTTGCTCTGCAAAAGTGGAAAGATGAGGGAGGAGCTTCCACTTTACTCTTAACCTGTCACCAACTATAGTACAGTATGACTGCATGCTGGCATCACTAATGGGAAACTGCACCCAATAGCTCCAAACTTACGTATGTGCTGCTCCAAAATTTTTATTTATTTTTTTTCTGATACAAAGGTGCTTCATAACGCGATTTTTTGTGCTCCAAAAATTGCTCTACACTCGAAGCTGGCTGGACCACCACAGGAAGAGTCTGTAGGCTGACATTGAGGAAGAGGAGATCAAAGTGCGCGGGAACACCAGAAAGGCGAGCTCTGACTGGAATGATTAGTAGGTAAACACAAAACTAACTGCCTTTGTCTTTTCACTCTGCGAACGCCAAAAGCCGGATGCCAGTGTTCGGCGTTCAAAGAGGGTAGAGACAAAGGCAGTTAGCTTTACGTCCACCCTCTAATCATTCCAGTCGGAGCTCGGGTCTCGGGTCCCCGCGTACGCTCTGATCTCCTGCCCTCCATCAATTTCTACCCACATTCTACGTGAAAACAATCTACATTTTTAGACATCTTGTCTAACTTTTCCTTTAAGATGAATCCTCGTAGTAGAAGCTGTGGAGATATGCATTCATGAGGTTCGAACACTTAAGACTTAGCAAACCTAAACTTCAAATAAAATTAAAATGTTAAAAATTGTGATTCTTAACATTTTGCACGCGGGACGCGTGCAACACTTTCCTGCACAGCGTATGAGTCTGCTCCTCACGTGATGGATCTCGGCGAATAGCGACGCAGCGGCAAGTGGAAAACAGACGCGCAACTCTTGCTCCCGTAGGGAGGGAGGATGGGCAGCGCACACCGGCTTGGAGCACGTGGGGCGTGGCGAAAGCTCGCGCTGCAAAACCCAGGGATCCTAGGTTCAATCCCCACCCCTGCCAGATTTCATCTGGATGAGCATCGTACCGGCGTGCGGTCGTGTATCACGACGGCGTGGTGCACGTTAAAGACCCCAGGCTAGCGGTTGTACTGCATTGGCTAAATTTCTCATCAACAGCTGGGAGACATGCCCATTGCGGCAGACTAAACTCCTGCTGTATAGACAACTAACGAGTCACGACTAATTTTTTTTTTTTATTTTTGTTTTTTCCTGCGCAGAGTTATATATGAGGAAAGAGTCTGGACAACTATTGCCCTCGGTGACCCCTCGCCGTACCTTCGCTTCTCCCAAACTCCTCCCATTGAACTGACGTCAGGCCTAGCAACCGCCTAGCAACGGAAAACGCCGGGGGAACGGCTTGGGCTTGTCCACCATTACCGATCCCAGGCCAGCGCGCGTGCATGCAGGGCCGCATGGTATCCTGCGTACGCACCCTTATTTATAGGTTTTCTGGTGAAAAAGTGGTCGGTTATTGTGCGGTTGGATGTTTCAATCACAACTGTCATGGTTTTCGTGTTTTTTTTTTTCCCCATGATTCTGAAAGAAAAGTGGACGGTCACGTGTCGCTACTGCTGAGGTGGCGGCCGATCGCGCGCTCTCGCGAAGCGGCCGCCAATGGCTATCTAGGAGCCGTCTTGCCTAGCCAGTGAAAAAATGAACATTTCTTTTGCGTTTTTTTTTTTTTGGCGATTACAGACGACGCCGGCTCCGCTTCATGGGATAGTTAAAGGGTACGAAAACAAAAATTGAAATATTCAAATTTCGTTCGGAAATAAGTCGAGCATGACGGATAAGATAATAACCGTAAATGATGATCGCACATGTGTATTTTGAACGACTGGGTATATTTTTCGTTCCAAACTGTGCACTCGAGCAAGCGCTCGAAGAGAAGCGAATGGAGAGCGCGATGCGTCATGGGATGTCCGTCGCAAACAAAAACAGAAAAAAAAAAAAAAGATTCCCCGCATTCGTGACGTAGCAAGGCTGGCGTGGTTATGAGCTTTGCCGTTGGTGGCATTGTCAGCGTTGTGGTGGTGTCAATGGACCTTTTTCGAGTAAGGAGCGCCGTCTGGAGAGTTGTCTGCGAACTATAATAAAAGAGCAGCCCAAAATGCCTCCGCCCGACAAAACACGTTGGCATCGTGCCGTTGTATCGGTTTTCAGTGCTTTTTATATCCCATACTACCAATACTGGAAACAAAGCGTCAAAATAGACTAAATACGCGCGAAGATAATGTTGCGGTCGCCATTTGCACTGGGCACCGCGTCCCGGTGTCCTGCGAAAATGGCGACAGCGGGAGTGTACGCATGCGCAGAAGCTTACTGGAAAATTGTGTCCATCGTCAACGCGTTACAACCGAGCCGTTCGAAGTACCCGTGGGGTAACGAGCGTGTGGCTGGCCCAAGGAGCACTGCAGCTTCCACAACACTGTCAGCTTAGGGGTGAACGGGGTGGGGAAAGCATTTGAGCGAAGGACTAATCTTCTAGGGGAAGAATGGCTGTATCCGGGTGCACAAACGAGGATTCGAGAAAGAGGGGAGTCCACCCTTTCCGTCTTCTTGGACTGTTTGGTTCAATGCGTGATTTGTGAGTTGAGGAGGAAAGCTAAGAAGGAAAATGTTGAATACCAAAGAGCGGCGCTTCTCCAATGTTTAGTGCGGCTACGTAATGGAACTTGCTACGTCATGACTAGGATCAAGTTCCCTAACTTTTCTAGATTACCTCCCAAATAGGCTCCGGATGCATCCACCAGGTGCACATTGAAAGATCGTAAAATTAGCTTTAAAATGAGTTTTCTTGTGCCTTTCAACGGAAGACTGGTATTTTTGAGATTACGTGCAACATGCAACACATTAAAACTAAAATATAAGCGCTGGAATTTCGTTTCCGTACTTCTTTAACTTCAACGAAGCTTGAGATATATCCGTCGTGTTCAGAAATAGTTTGAATATAATGCACAATATGCGTAAATGACAATCGCACGTTTATATTTGGAGCCTGATGGCTGTATTTTTCCTCATAAACAGCTCACTCTGGCAAGCGCTCAGAGCACAGCCAGCGGAGAGCACGTGACATCCGCCGCAATCGTGACGTAGATTGTCTCGGATCGAGCAAAGCTGCGGCGAGGCTGACGTCGAGGGGCGTCCTAGCCGTTCGAGCCACCGAAGCGGCCGAGCACGCCAGCGATCGGGCCACCGCAACTAACCCCAAAACTGCTTTTGCACGAATTTTGAGTGACGGGTTAATCTGCTATAATCTTGTAGAGGGACAATAGCGACGTCTGGGAAACACCGAAGAGGGTCTCGGGGATAGGGGAGTTCCTCCTCCCCCTCTTTTCTCTCGATGGCTGGAGGCGAGGCAGTTATCCTCACTTCCGTGGTGGCTGGAGGCGTTAGCGACATCCACCAAGTGCTCTTTGCTAATCGTTTAAAGGGATACTACAACGAAATTTCGGCGCTTATTTTTTGGTCTATCCGTGTTCAAAGAAGCAGTATCCCATCGGACACACCAATATCTTGTTAAAAAAGTCAAGAAAAGGAATTTTAAAACAAATTAAACGATTAGCAAAGAGCACCTGGTGGATGTCGTTAAAGCCTCGTTTGTAATGCCCGTCTAGGAACATTGGGGAATTGTAGTAGACCGTTTCCGCAGCCCGCTAAGCACCCGGATAGCGCTCCGTAATCCGCCACAAGACCTTGAATTATACAGATAAAGCTGGCGGCGCGCATGCGCTGCTGCGGCGTTTTCTTCAGGGATACCGTAGCGGAGGAGAAAAGCGGTCTACTACAATTCCCTATTGGGGAGGAGGAGCGACAGTTACGCCCCAAGCGGTTAACTGTAGAACTACACGGATGGGGACAACAAATACAATGACTCAGCGCTCGGCCGACATAACCGAACGCGGCGTCAGCGTTCGGCTGGAGTTCGTGTTCTCCGGTGAGGGGGAGGAAGGGCTCTTTTGTTTTCACTCCGGCCTGCATGAACAATGCAGCATGCACGGTCCCAGCTCAGCACAAAAGCCGAAGTGGGTCAAGCTCGCATTCTCTGGGGATAGATCCGGCACTTAACGTCGCTTCGTCGATTGTTAGTATTTTTTACATTGAACCGTTCCCCGCGCTCTATTGTAGAAGATGACATGGACATGCCCATAAGGCCTCTGGGCATTTGCACAAGCCTTGTGTTGAGTAAACACCGAGTATGGGGACAACAAACGGGTCAGAGCGCCCCCTATAGTTCGATCTCCTGCCCAATTGCCAGGGAGCGACGGTAACTGTCTCGAACCTTACGTCATCCCGACAGCTCTACCTTCAGCACAAGAAAAGAGGCGAGGGAGGCACTCTCCACTCAACGGGGCCCTCTTTTGTGTGACCCAGAAGTCGCTATTCTCCCTCTACAAGATTATAGAAGATTAACCCGTCACTCACAATTCACACAAAAGCAGCTTTGAAGTAAGTTGCGGTGACCCGATCGTTGGCGTTTGGGTGCCTACATGTTTCCGCTCCGCTTTAGGGTGGCGCCAACGTCTTGTTACCCTTTCCAAGATCCTCTCCCACCGCCATTTTTTCCCACTTCTTATTTCGCTAAACGTAAGCAGCGTTGAGTTTCTGTAGTTTCGAAACCCCGGCAACACTGTGAGGCCACTTCCGTTTCCATTCATAAGAGGAGTCGGAGGCTCAGCGGGATGGCGGTCGTGGTGGCTGTCGCTCTCTTCATTTTTGATTGTTTCATATTTTGAAGTTGCGAGAAGGAAGTGTGCGTTTGCTCTTATAGGGGCACTGACACCCCAAGGGTCGTATTTTTTTATTGTCTAAGACGATGCAAGTTGTGGTCATAGACACGCAAAAAAAAAAAAAAAACGCATCGCGAAAAAAAAAAAAAAAAAAAAATTCCGACGCGCGCGCGCCCCTTTTATTTTTGGCGTTCTCCTCTCCCGCTTTTCGCCTCCTCACTTCTTTTGATTCGTGACGTCAAAAATCACGAAATTTAGAAGCTTTGTAGGCGACATTTCTATAACATTTAATAACGGCAATCGTAAAACATGTTTTTTAACGCAATTGCGAACGCAGTACGACCCTTCTTTTTGAAATACCAAAAATCGGAGTCCGGTGTGATGTCGCCTCCTGGATTTGTACCCTCCCCCAGAAAACTTGGCGGCGCTCGAGCAGAGGATGATTGGTGAGTCGGGAAACCGTACGAAGAAACCGGTTTTTCACGGTCCGCCGGTGCCCTTATCTTTCTCGCTCCTTTCCTCCTCGCTTTGGGTCGCGGTGGCAACAGCACGGAGTCGTGAAAGAAAGTAGACTCTCAGGACTCATCAATAATACTTTACGTCAACGCACCGGCGCGGATCGCGCGGGAACTTCGAATTTGGCATTTGGAAATTGTTTTTTTTTTTTTTTACTTCACAAATACTGAATTCCCAAGTTTCGAATTTTGAGGGAAATGTCCCGGCATCGTTTTCCATTGTTTTCGGGTAATAAAAAAACTTAAATTAGATTTTGATGTGTCAGTGTCCCTTTAGCGAAAAGCGAGTTCCCGCGTCAAAATTGAACGCAACAGACCGGCATCGCACGCCGAAACCTCGCCGTCGGAACGAGAGCGGTGGGCGCTCCCAAGCCCTAACGAGGATTAGCGGCGTCGTGCGAGCGCGCACGACCGGCGAGTGTGACAAAATGGTTGACGAAAACAGTCGAGGTCGCCATGGTAACGAGGTAGGCGACACTGGTTTGTCGGCAACAGGTATCACAAACGTTGTCGCCACCCTAAACAGCGGAGCGGCGGAAACATAGGCACCCTAGTTGGCGTGCTCCGACCGCTTTGGTGGCTGGAACGGCTAGGGCATGCTGACAACGTCAGCCTCGCCGCAGCTTTGCTCATCCTGAGACAAATTACGTCACGATTGCGCCGGATGTGACATGTCTCCGCTGGCTGCTCTCCGAGCGCTTGCCAGATTTGGCCGTTTATAACGAAAAATATAGCCACCAGGCTCAAAATACAAACGTGCGATTGTCATTTACGGATTTTGTGGATCATATTCAGCCTATTTCTGAACACGACGGGTGTATTTCAAATTTCGTTGAAGTATCCCTTAAAGGCGGCGACCCCACGGCCCCACCCATAATACCGGTGGCAGCTGTGCTAACGCGCTTGTTTGCGGTGCAAATGTCGCGTCTGTGCGCGAGCCACATATTTCTTTTTTTTTTAATAAATGGTAAATTTTTATCACTGTCTTAGTGCAGAATGTGATATGTATTTTTCAAAACTTAACGCACAATAAGAAAACAAAAAAAGTACAAGTTTCGATATTATCAAAGATAAACCTCTACGCATTCCAAGTTTCGATATTTTCAAAGACATACCTCTACGCATTCCAAGTTTCTAGACTTGTAATGCATCCATGACGCGTTCTTATTTTTGTATTAAATAGATGAAGGACTCGTCTGGTTCTGTGTATACGTTTTTGTTTCTTAATTAGCACACACATTGTTTATTATTTATTCAAAAAGTGCTTTTTTATGAGATTTTCAAGTGTCGTCACTCAATTTCACATCATAACGCAGCAAATACATTTAAGGGCATGCTCCTGGTAAACATAGGAATTCAGAATTAAAAAAAAATTAGCAGTACAACGCCAGCAGTGTTTTTTTGTAAACACAACTCGATTGTGAGAAAATTCTAAAGAACTCCCTTCACGCGTTCTTGGTTTCCTCAGACAGCGTTCAGGCATCTGATCTCATTTTTTTTTAATTGTATGCTAGAGGAACTGGGCTGGTTGTCTGTAAGGCTCGTTTGGTTGTATTCATATTCAGATTTGTTTAAAATAATTAAATCATAGCACTATTTTGAAGCTCGAGCAAGAAACCGGTCTCAGAGAAAAAGACAGCTATTTAAACAGCGATTCTTTAATTGGAACTTTTCTCGTTCTAATTAAAATCACTTTCTATGATTGTAATTCTTTTAAGCGCTATATGCGCTTCTGCGCATATAGCGCAGAAGCGCGAAGCAAGTGTTCACTTGCTTCGCGCTTGAAATTTAAGGCCACGGTCCCACAGAATGTGGCAGTTTAGGTACTTTTTGGCAGGTCATTGCTCATCTTCTTTTGAATACTGTTTTCTGGGATTGATGTCGTTCGAAGGGCAAAGCAATCCTCTTTCATTTGATATTATGTATGTATTGGTTTATACTGCTCATGCGCATTTGTTGCGTTGCGAATACGATGGCGCGTACCCTCACTTGCTCCGCTGGTTCATGTTTCATGAAGAAACTATTAAAGATAACACGGTTCCAATAGAGCAGTTTTGTTAAGATGATGTTGGAGCAGAATGTAACGGTATACTTTTTTGGTATTTGCACAACTTTGTTTTGTTCATCTCTCCAAATATTGCCCTAAAATTGTAATTTTTCAGCACAAATATGTTTTTAATGACATGCGCTAGGGCAATGAAATTAGCTACAGACGTTGTGCTTATAATTGGTAACATGCAAAAAAATTAATGTTGTGTAAATGTGTTTTGTTTAGATATTCTATATCAAACGTAGCACTTTTTTGTGCTTCGAGTCACGGTGCTTCAAATGCCGCTGAGGAAATAATTAGGCAGATTGATACTTTAGACCCATGTTGCGGATAAAAAAAAACAGGACGCGGGATGGCCAAAAAAACGTGCTTTTCGTTAAGGCTCGTCAAATTATGAGGCGCTGGAGAAATTCAGCCTTCTGCGTTAAGTCCTTATTTCGAACTCTTTTTGTTCGCCTTCCGCCCATTGAAAAGCATGCGGGAAGAGCCTTCGAACGCACCTGGTATCGCTGCGCCGCAGCGTTCTTCCGCACGTCTGCTTTCCTCGCCGTCACCATGGCAACGAACGCCGAATGAATGGAAGCACGCACGGTACCGCCGCGTGAAGCCAGCAACAGCTGACACTTTTTTTCTAATTTGATTGAAATACATGAACTTTCTTTTTTCCTTTGCAACTCTTCACTGGGGCAAGTGTCTCCTTCGATATTTAGCTGTGTCACAGCTTGCAACACACATTTTTGTGATTAATTATGACGCGTTGCTGCCATTTGTACCATCTGGCAGTATACGTGCAAGCGAAGCAATTTATGCTATTTCATATTATCCTGTGTCCCCATACTAAATTCGTTTGAAGAAAAACAAAATTAAATCACGAACAGTTTGCAGCAATGCTCCATTTTTTAAACAAGTAAAAAGACAAGTAAATTGCATGTTTGAGACTTGATTTGACTTTTTATTTTCCAGTTTCAATGGACGGTTTCTAACCAGAGGACTCTGATAGAGTTCTATGGTACCTACACTCTAAAAAAAAGGGGTGTAGTACTTACACCCAGTGGGGTGTATGTGACTTGTCCCATATACGACACCCTTATGGGTATATATGCGACACCCCAAAAAGGGGTGCACACATGCACCTCATTTTGAGGTGCACGTGTGCACCTCAGCGGGTGTATAAGACACACCCCACCCCGGGGTGTACATATATTCCCTTTCTTACTTACTGGGAATAATGATACACCCCATTCTTAGGTGTACATATATTCCGTTTCTCACTTACTGGGAATATTGATACACCCCATTCTTAGGTGTACATATATCCCGTCTCTCACTTACTGGGAATATTGATACACCCCATTCTTAGGTGTACATATATCCCGTCTCTCACTTACTGGGAATACTGATACACCCCATGCTTAGGTGGACATATATACCGTTTCTCACTTGCTGGGAATACTGATACACCCCATTCTTAGGTGTACATATATTCCGTTTCTCACTTACTGGGTATACTGATTCACCCCATTCTTAGGTGTACATATATTCCGTTTCTCACTTACTGGGAATACTGATACACCCCATTCTTAGGTGTACATATATTCCGTTTTCCACACCCTCCGCATTTACTGGGAATACCAATACACCCCATTTTTAGGTGTACATATATCCTTTTTTTCACACCCTCTTCACTTATTGGGAATGCAGTTACACCCAACTGTTAAGTGTACTCATATAGCGTTTTCCACACCCTTCTCACTTACTGGGAACACCGATAAACCCCATTCTAAGGTGTACATGTGCGAAGTCGACAAAACTAATACTAGAACATTTTCCATCAAAATGTCTTTGCAGCTCTATTTCCAAGCTTTTAACCGTCAAATTATGGTGTTTTGAGTCATTTTGATGTCCCATTTGTCAACCCGAAATACAATTAAGCCGTCAATCCCACATTCTATCATCCTTTCATTATATGGTCTAGCATCATTTTGACGTCCTAAATGTCTACCTGAAATACAATTGAGAGCTTTTGTGTCATTCCTGCGAATATAGCATTGTCAGGATCATGCAATATTTGATAAAATAAGCTACAAAAATTGGCATCTGTTCTGACATATTTATTGTTCATAAACACTGGATGAAACGTATACACATTAAACTTGCGACTTGCTCTGTGGTCTGACGAAAGGCATGCGCCAGAAACGTCGCTTGTTTCCTTTCTTCTTCTTTTTGCATGTCTTATCTCTCACCCTTTTAGTTTTGTGCCTTGGGTGTGGACCACCAAGAAGAGCCATGGAGCATTCCTGAAAAGCAAAACGTATTGTATACCATGATTAGATACATATAGGACACTGTCAAGGCCCCACACTTTACTTAATGAGCATTATCAAAAACCAATAAATCAGTCAACTTCATAAATATTTTGCACACCATTGAAGAATAGTGCGGTGGAAAGTTTACCACTTTAAATGCAGGTGCCAGGCTGATCAACCGAAAACACAGATAAAAAAGCATCTGTTTCCAATATATTTCAATAACTGATTTTGGCGGTTTTTAACAATGCCAGCCTGTTTGTTATTGCAACTGTGTTTATTTTTACTAATAAAACGCACATATGGCTGAAAAATGCCACAAGCAACCTTGTTCTCAGTGGCCGCCAAACCAGATAAACGAATGCCAACATTAGTAGTGCCCTAATGCAAGCTTCCTTTAACAAAATTTTGGACCATCTAAAACAGTGTACTCAAACTCATTTGAGTGTAGAGGCCAGAGAGCCCACGCCCGAAAGGTCGAGGGCTAATGTAAGGCACGGGGGGAGGGGGGTGAAGAAATTTGTTAAAGGGACGTTGCGCTCTCTACATTTTGTAACTTGCAATTTTGACAGTGACATTTTTAGCTGCGATTCAGTTGTAGCGCTCCTTTTATCCCTTCCCTGATGCAATCACAAGAATTAAAATGATACTGCCGCCAACATACTGGCATTTTGTAAGAGGACAAGAGAACAAGTACACTGTTGCTCTTGTTGCTTACTTCACTCTGGATATATTCAAGCTCAACATGTCCAGAAAGAATGTCTTCAGTCGACAGTTCTTGCTTTTTTGAGAATTTTCGATAGCACCAGTCTGAGAGAATACTTGTATTTTAATGGTGATATTTTCTGAGGGCGAGGATCCAGAGCTCATAAATTTATCTTTGGTGGTTGCTTCTGACAAGCGAGAGTTCATGCAGTTGAGGCGCATCCTTGAGCAAAAAGCTCGTGGTTACAGCCTACCAGCGGAATTGTCGTGCGGGTGCTTAATACTACTAAAAGACGGGAAGGAAAAAATAGAAACTAAACACCTCACAAATATAAACGGAACAATATTAACTATGTGGATGTGTTATAAGAGCAAAGCTACGTTTCAAGCGTAAACGAATTAGCAACATGATATCATTATAATGCATGCCATTAGTAGTGCTCGTTGTGAAAACAAGGGCTTGCAGCTGGTTTCCTGTGGGCCGTGTTCAAGCAAGTCGTGAGCTGCGTGTCCAAGCACTGAGCAGATTAATTTTACTCACAGTTATCTATTATCTGCCAGAGCATCATAATCTGCACAATGGGGACTATATTCCGAGTCACTACTTGCGCGCAGTACAGGCTAAGGCAATGCCCGGCGAGGGGAAAGGGCAAGCACTAGAAAGGCGGGTGAGGAGAGTAACCTCCTTCCTATCTAACATTCCTAGTGCTTTCTTCCTCTCCCCTAGCCCTCCCCTCCCATATGCCTTCCCAGTGCTCGCCTTTCCTCTCTTTGCATGGCGTTGCATTCACCTGCACTATATACACACAACTAGTGACACAGAGTATAATTGAAGGACGGTACACTCACAGATGTCAAAGCACTTGAAAAGTTCGCAACTTTGGTGCAATGCCGCAGGTAGCACCTTTGTATCGCCCTTCGGATGGGTTGATTTGCTGGAAGTACCTGGAAAATAATAAAAATGATAGAATAAATCGATGTGCTATAAACTAGGGCTGGGCAGAGACACTCCAAAAAGTATTCAGGAACACAAATACTGAGATACATCTGTTTTAAGGCCCAAAATACAGATACTGTGATACATTTGTCTTTTATGCAATGGCATATCCCCAAGACACTTCTGCGAAACCGGCGAAAAAGCACTCAGGAATACAGACACTTATAGACCGACACGCTGTTTGCAAACAAGCCCGCGTTTGCCCACACCAGGTGTCGGCACTGCGCGTGCGCAGAAAACGAATTCGCGTGAAGTGAAGCGTCCGTGCATGCGCAGTGCCGTCGACAGCGCCACCGCAGCTGCACGACGTCAGGGCCGCGTGTTGGTCTACAGAAATGCATTTGTTCCCGAACGGTGCTAGGTGAGGAGGGTGTAGTTCGTGGGGAATATATATGGTCAGTGGCGTACCAACTTGTTTTCGAGTGAGGAGGGGGAGGAGGGAGCTGCGGGGGCGGTGCCCTTGGTATCCCTCGGGCGCCGCCGGCCAGTCTATGCCCTGCCCAGTGGCGGCTGTTTCGGGGGGGGGGGGGGGGGGGGGGGGCAAAGCACATGCCTTGCCCAAGCCCCCCCCCCTCTGAAAACTGGGGGGAAAGTGCCCCCGTTGCCCCCCCCCCCCCCCCGGAAACAAAATCCTGGCTACGTGCCTGAGCTATTTCATACCGGATATTCAACAATTTTCAAAGCACTTGGTTTCAAAGCTTTAAACATGATATTTCTGAGCCGGGTAGAGAACAACAATCAACTCAAGAGATTAGGAAAGGAAAATATGCAAATCACAAGCGTCAAAATACAATATGTGGACCCTCATTGGTGTTGGTCGCGGAGGTGCGATGTTGTTTTTCTGAAGTTTTTTGGTGCGATTTAATACCGCAGGCAGGGGCGGAGGCAGGTGTTTCCAGAGGGAGGGAGGGAGGGGTGGGGGGGGAAGGCAGCTTAACAGATGTTTGAGAACCCCCTTCTTTCGCTACACTAAAATCTGCATGCGGACGCTTTATCCTCTTATTGCCTTCTTCTGTAAATAAATGTCTTATATCATGTATTATTTTACCGGTGTTCCAAAGATGTTTTAAATACCTTGTATAAAATTTTATGTGTTGGGCTATTTTTATAGCCCGACATTTGGCTATCCTTGGAATATATCTCAGAAAATTTTACCGAGTTAATCTGCGAATACCTGGCAACCCTGCTCTCGCTCGCGTAGGGGGCTGTTAAGAATGGAACCTTCCGCAACCTTTTCCGAGTTTCAACGCTGCGGAAACGAGTCCCGAAACGAGTCCCGACGTGTTCAAGACCGTCGCCCACCTGTCGTGGTCTGCCCGAAACGAGTCCCGACGTGTTCAAGACCGTCGCCCACCTCTCGTGGTCTGCCCGAAACGAGTCCCGACGTGTTCAAGACCGTCGCCCACCTGTCGTGGTCTGCCCGAAACGAGTCTCAACGCGTCCGTGACGTCAACGGGACGTGTGTGTGTGTGCGTGTGGGTTCGTGCGCTCCGGAAGGGGAGAGAGGCCTGGCCTAACTGCGGAGAACCATGGCTACGACGCACTTCTGGCTACGACGCGGCGGACTTGGCTGCAACGCACTTGGCGGTCGCACCTGCTGCCCTGGCGACGAGTGAGGGAGAAAACGGACCCTATATAAGGCGGGGCGTGAGGCGGCTCCAGTTGTTCTCATGGATTTGACGACTGTATCGCTACCATGTAATTAAACCGTTCGTTACGTTACCAATTCTCCCACCTCCACTGGACCCCTGGGTTCTTCACTTCGGGGAATGGTCGTCGTCACGAGCCAGGAAGCCTCCGGACGTGCGGCCTAAGCCCCGCCTCGAACAGGGCCTATACAGAAACTCTATGCTGCCCTAGAGTTCCTGCAGAGGCAGCTTACTGGAGCCATAGGTGCGCGTTCATCCCAGTAGCGCCGGCTTTCCTGCACTTCAAGTGTGCTCCTCATGTGACTGAATTCGGCGAATAGCGGCACCGCGCTCTACCTCCACCTCTCCTGGAAAACAGGAGAGGAGGCAAAAGCGGGGGAATGTACACCGAGGCGCTTGCACCGTCGGTAAAGTGACCGTACCGGTGGCTTTCTTGCACGGCATTTGGAGTCTGCTCCTTACGTGATCGGCAAATAGCGGCGCGGCGGCACCTGGAAACCAGACGCGCAACTCTGGCTCCCGTAGGGAGCCTATACAGGAACTCTATGCTTCCCTAGAGTTCCTGTATAGGCTTCCTACGGGAGTCAGAGTTGCGCGTCTGTTTTCCACGTGCCGCCGCGCCGCTATTCGTCGAGATCCGATCACGTGCCGTGCAAGAAAGTAGACGTTGCACGCGCTCCGCCGTACGTACCCCTGCTTTTGTGCGCGCCGCACGCCTCGAACGCACGGCGCCGCCAGTCGCACAATTCAGTCGCGTGAGGAGCAGGATCAACATCCCGCGCAGGAAACACCGCGCAACTCTGGCTCCCGTCGAAGCAATATGTTCGTTCCACCATCCGCATTGAAAATCGCCTTGCATAACCATACGTGCGAGCGAAGCCGGTAATAAGAGCGAGCATGTTGCTTTGCAATCGAACGACGTTTCATCGACAGATCGTTTTATCGATACGCGAGGATTCATCGCCAGATTGCTTGATCGACAGCACAGATTACCTTTTTTTTCTGTAATGAGCCGCCTCAGACTGCTGCCACGAAGCAGCTAGTACGTGTGGGATACGCGTGTGACGAAATGTCCCTACACCGTTAAATTCGCGTAGCGAGTGTCGATGGAGCGTTAGTGTTGACGAACGCGAGTCCATGAAACGTCTGTCCACAAAACATGTTTTTTGGGGAAACGATAGAGACCCGTTGCTCTGAACGACGCCAGCTCTACACGCAAGAATAACGTCTCGAAGGTGCGATCTCGTGCCCGCTTGCACTCTCTGAGAACCGGGCACCGTCACCGCGCACACATGCCACAAATACAAAAGCAAGGAAACTCTGAGATAAACAGGAGAAAAAGGAAAGCACGTCCTCAACTAGCAGGCCCATGCCTCGCAAAACGCAGCATCGAACGAGTGCATGTAAACAGAAGACTTACCTTTATCGGGCGGGCACATCTTGGTTTGTGACTGCAGCTACGTGCCAAGCATCGCTTCGTTCACCGGCGAACCCGATCCGCTTCCAACCACCTCTAAAAAAACACGCAAATCAAAATGGCGCGAATGAACGAAAACGTCGTCATCCGCCAGGCGAAGCAAAAGTATGGCCGAAGCACGCCGAGATGGAGTGTAGAAGGTGAGGAGGTCTAGACTCCTAGCAACACAAAGGCCAGGTAACGCGCGAAACGCGATCGCTATCGCGATAGGTTGTCAGTCGGATGACGTGTAACCGGTGACAGCTAAACAGGACGCGCGCTCGGATTTTGTTTCTTTTTTGCGCTCCTTGATCGCACTCCCTCTCCCCTTGTTGAAAGGGGGGATGGGGGACGTTTTTCCCGTTGACGAAGAGGAATATGTACTGCCACCTACGCCACGAGCTATCCCAGCCGATCCAGCGCCAGGAGAAAATCGCGTGACCTGTCGGTTAGGCAGAGCGACGCAGGGAGCTCAAAGTCACACGACACTCTCTCCACGCTGGATTGGCTGGGATGGCTCCTAGCGTCCGCTGCGCTCGGACTGAAGGTGAAATGGAGTCTAGCAAAAAACGCGCGCGCAACGCCTGTCCCACCCGTTCCACACCCAAAACGTCAGCCAGATCCTGTTCGCCCGTTGAGCCGCTGTGACCTAGATACGGCTCCCACAACCTTGCGTTTGTCCCCATCATGCGTAATCTTCTGCCCCGAAGTCAACACAAAAAAAAAAACATTTTCCCTCTCTGCTTGGCCAGAAGAAAGAGAGAGAGGGTACTAGAATCATTGACTCTCGAACCGATGTTTCTACAAAAGGTCCATTGATTCCAGTGGTAAGAACATCGCTGTGAAAGTGACGGCCACATAGTGTGTGTTGGAATAGGATACGGCCCGCAGCTCGCTGTCAAGGCGCAAATCATGGAAATAAAGTTGCCGCGGTGTTGTTAGTACGTTATTCGCGCTCTCGGGAATCTGGCAGGAAGCTGCCGATCTCCGAAAACGAACGTTTGGTGCCAGGAAGCGACACGGTAAATTCCGCAGTTTCCTTTGTCGCTTGCGCCTTCTCGACCGCTAAACTGGATATGCGCGATTGGATCCCGTCTGTAACCGAGTTTGTCAGCTACGAGAAGACTAGACATTTGCAACTCTACGTTGATGTGACGTTCGGCCAAGGCGTTTACCCAGCAGTGCTTTAGTACAAAAGTCTGTTCTAACTCGATCCGTGTTGACGGATCCTCCCATCGCCACGTCTAAATACAAAAGACGCGCTGATTTAAGAAATAAAATGTTGCGTACCACGTGTCGTGAGGGTATTCTATACGGCATTTATTTCAGTTCTACGTCAAAAAAAGAAAAAAGATGGAATCGATGAGAACGTCGGTCACCGCAGCCTAACGTCCCGAGATTGACGAGGGACAAAATTAGACTACTAACCATACATTCGAGGTCATTGTTCAGGCTATTCACACAAAAAGGTCACGCGAAAGGCCCCCTCCGCCCTTCCATTCAGCAGGGCGTACAGTCTGCAGGCCTTTCCCGTGAACGCGCTCGGCTCCTTTTCTGCACCGTCGATACGGTCCTGGTGGTTCCTGTGACTGCTTCCGGAAATCATCGGCGTGTAGTTGAAGTTCTTTCTTTCCGTTCACTACTTCAAGTCGGAACGCGCCCGAAGTCGAAGACTATATAGAAAATTTTCGTTGCTTGTCGCGGCAAAATGTGAGCGACCAGGAGATGTCGTCTGCAAAAAAGTGTGGAAGACAGCTCGGGAGCTGTTTTGGAATACCTTTGTAAGTTACGTAAAATTTCGCGATCATTTCGCTTCGCGAATACGGAATTCTTACCTTTTTTTTGTACGAACGTTTTTCGTTGTAAGAAAGCTTTGTGTATCTGGCCTCTGTTTTGACGGCAAATATTGTGATGGAATAAATATTAAAAAAATAATATATTGGCATGCAACTTTCTTTTAGTTATGTCAGAAGTAAAACGAGCCTCCAAAAAATCCAATTCATAAGGCTCGGGCTTGCTAGCCGGTTGTTGTGCGTGGGGGTGTAATGGTGCACCTGGCAGCACCCTCGCCTCGCCCGCCGATTCCTTTGGAGAGGAGGTTTCGCGTGATGGGAGTGCGAGTACGCTCGCCGGGTGTCTCCGGTCGAAGGGGGGTGTAAGGGTGCGCGATACACCCACATACACCCTTTTTTTCTGAGAGTGTTTCGCAAAAGGGCTATTGTGCTTAATCACGGTTTTTCATTTACCAAAATGTAAATTTAGCCGATGGATGAGGAGCCATGCTTGAAAACGATGTACGATGTTAATTTCTACTTGGGCGGCTTAAAAAAAAAAAAAAAAAAAAAAAACTTGGGTAATGGCTGGATGCGAGGCTGGTCCCAATGCAATGGTAAGCACTTAGAGCGCCTTTCTGAACGGCATGTAAGCAGCATAGCGATCAACGAGACGAGCGACAGCGACAAGCTACGGGTGCCGGCGATGAGCGACGAAGATTTCTCACTGTTGCTGCTTGCGTCGCTCGGTCTTTGGGTTTTTGAAAACGTCGCTCATCGCCTTGATCGCTTGCTCCAATCGGTTCTATAAGGTGTTTCTCGTCGTGCGGCTGACTGAGGGACAGCGAGTCCTGGTCGCAGTAGCTCGTCTCGTCGCTCGCCAAATCTCTTACATGAAGTGCACCGCCCGCACTTCTGCACCGGTGCAGGAGGTGCATGTGAATTGAATGAAGCTTTTATACACCGCGAGCGTTCTCTTGACAAACTCATACTAGCGATTGTTTTCACCCTGTCGATTACATTTATGCAAAATGGGGGCTGCTGGTTATTTCTCTGTTTAATTAAAACGCATCACTGACCTAAAAAATCCTGCTATCTTCGAGTTTATGCTATAGGAATGTATCGCTTCAGATAAATTTGTTAATTTCTATTTTTAGCCCCTTGCCTCGTCAGAAACAACATCTGGCCTAAAGCAGTGTTTCGGATCTCCTTCCAAGACCTGAGGTGGGTCGTCATTCAATCCAGGAGTCGGCAGCGTCTCATGGGCGTGTTGCTGGTGCTTCTTACTGGATGGTGCTACCGGGGGACAAGTGATTATGCTTGAGAAAGGCAAGTATGACCGCCGTAAGTACACATGTTGGTTTTACTTTTCCTCGAATCCACTTCTTCCAAGAGATGCACGGTTCGCATGCGCGCATCTCTCAATGCTTCAATAGTCGGCGTGTTATTATTCCGGAGTGCTCCAAAATGTCAGCGCTAGTTTCTCTGAACCATGCAATTGAGATGCAACACTAAACCACATGCCCTCGCAACAGTGCTGGGCTGAAGCACTGTGGAAGCTACTCTAGCCTCTACAATGCAGCACAAAAAAAAAATAGTTGACGCCGAGTATAGCTAGCTGTGAGACTCCTTTTTACCAAAAGGTCTGTCGAAACAAATCTGCCACCTTATATGTAGTACAAAAGAACCTCGCGTGCCTAACCTGGAGAAGGGCGGTTTTTTTTTTGCATAGGTCATTTTGTTTCTTAAACCAATTTGAAGGCCCGTAGCACGGCTCGCAGTCGTCTGAGGTGCTCGTCGAATTCGGTTGCGAACACGACAACGTCGTCGAGGTAGACGAGACAGCTCTGCCATTTCAAGCCGGAAAGGACGGTGTCCATAACACGCTGGAAGGTTGCCGGCGCTGTGCACAGCCCGAACGGCATCACTTTAAATTCATACTGTCCGTCCGGTGTGACGAAGGCCGTCTTCTCACGATCTCGTTCGTCGACCTCAATCTGCCAGTACCCGCTCTTCAAGTCCATCGACGAAAAGTATCGGGCATGGCGCAGCCGGCCCAGGGTGTCGTCGATGCGGGGCAGCGGATAGACGTCCTTCTTTGTGACTGCATTCAGCCGGCGGTAGTCCACGCAGAACCTCAGGGTTCCGTCTTTTTTCTTCACTAGGACTACTGGGGAAGCCCACGGACTGTTCGAGGGCTGGACAATGTCGTCATCAAGCATTTCCTGAACTTGCTTCTAGATAACTTCCCTTTCTTTCACGGAGACTCGGTACGGTGGCCGATGCGCAGGGAGAGCGTCGTCATCAGTGATTATTCGATGTTTCGCAACCGTCGTTTGGCGCACCTTCGACGACGTGGAGAAGCACTCACTGAACTCGGCGAGAAGGTCACTGAGTTGCCGTCGTTGTGGGGCTGGGAGGGACGGGTCGATGTCGAGCTCTGACGGCGTGGTTCTCTGGTGCTGCGCCGGAGATGCGTCTTCTGAGATCACGGCGATCGCGGCTGAGTCCGGAATTTCCTCGACGAAGCCCACAGCTGTACCCTTTGTAAGGTGCTGCGACTCTTGCCGGAAGTTGGTGACAAGGGCTACGGTACACCCGTCCTGGATCTCGATTACGCCTCTCGCAATGCCAATCCCTCGTCCAACGAGAAGTTGGACGCTTCCTTCCAACAGTGCTACACCGCAGGTGGCTTCTTCGGTCCCGACGGGTACAAAGACACTCGACAGCGGCGGCAGGTTTACATGGCTGGCAAGGACTCGGACTGTAGCTAACGTTGCTTTGGGATTTTCTGCCGATGGGAGAGGCTTCCGAAGCGTCAGCTTGTTCTCCGCAAGGTCGATGATGGCGCCGTATTCGCACAAGAAGTCCATTCCAAGAATGACGTCCCTCGAACAGTCTTGCAGAATGACGAACTTCACAGGGCAGGTTTCGCCGTGGATCTCAACGCGCGCAGTGCACCTGCCGACAGGTGTGATGAGATGTCCGCCGGCGGTTGGTATCTGCGGTCCGTCCCACGACGTCGTAACCTTCCGAAGGCGGCGAGAGAGTCTCCCACTCAAAACGGAGTAGTCTGCTCCGGTGTCGACGAGTGCTGTCGCGTCGTGGCCGTCGATGCTTACGTTGAGGTTATTCGACACTCTTGCAGAAACGTCGTTTCGGGGCGTTGCGGCGTTTGAGTGGGAGTGCTCCGACGATCTTGGAGGATCTTGGCGTCGGTCGTCTTCGGCAACTCCACCTCCAGGGGTTGCCGCTCCTAGTTTCCCCGGCGTGGAGCGAGGGGCGACAGGCTTTCACGTCGGGGTCGGTGCATCGGCGAAGCTGGACGTCGTGGCGAAGGCGACCGGAACTCTCGGCGGGACGCAGGCTCGGGGGACTGAGGTCGTCGCAGGTACTCGTCGATTTCCCGAGGGCGTTCACCATAACGGGGTCGCGGGTCGTTCGGGTGGAACCCGCGCAGCCCGAGTCGACGGTATGGGCATCGGCGGTAGGTGTGGTCTGCTTCCCCGCAGTGGAAGCACAGAGGGCGTCGGTCGGGCGTTCGCCACACATCGGTCTTCCGTGGTGCACGGGGCTCCTGGCTGGCGTACTGGAGCTGGTCGTCGCGGCGTCGGTCGTGCTGCGGCGCAGGAGACTGACGTCGGGGCTGCGCGACATAGGCGCGAGGAGGAGGCGGTGGCCGTCGCGCCACTGCGGCGTAAGTTAGCGCGGGTTCTTCGGGGACTGCTGCGCTGATGGGAGCCTCTGGTTGAATGGCTCTCTGCACCTCTTCCCGCACGACCTCAGCGATGGAGAGCGAAGCTGGTCGGTCAGCGGCGGGTAGCAGCTTTCGCAGCTACTCCCGGTCGACGTCGCGAATGATCTCGCGAATGCCTGGGATGCTGGAGCCAAGGTCGCCGCTAGACGGCCGGAGGGCAGCGAGGCCGGGTAGTCGCTGAAAGTGACTGGATCGGGCTTGCAGGGCACGCTCGATGTTTGTTGCCTCGATGACAAAATCTTGGACTGTTGTCGGAGGGCTACGGACCAGGCCGCCGAAGATGTCGTCTCTGACGCCCCGCATGAGGATTCGCAGCTTCTTTTCATCTGTGGCCCGAGGGTCGGCGCGGGAGCACAGGCGCAGAACGTCTTCCACGAAGCCGGTGATGGTCTCGTTGGGGCCCTGGGTTCTGATTCGCAGTAGATCCTCGGCTCTCTCTCGGCGGTTGTGGTTTATAAAGGTGCCCTTCAGCTGGCTCTTGAACATGTCCCACGATGCCAAAGAGGATTCGTGATTTTCGAACCAGTGCTTGGCGGTCCCCTCAAGTGAAAAATACACGTTGTGCAGGCGTTGCTCATCTGTCCAGCCATTGTGGCGGGCAACGCGTTCGTACTGGTCGATCCAGTCTTCCACATCCTCGTGGGCTTCGCCGTGAAAGGGCGTCGGAGTCCGGGGAGTGACGGGCATGATGACGACGGGTGCGGTGGACATGGTCGGTATTTTGTTCCTCCGGTTCTCGGGCAAGAGCCCCAATTCGGGGGACTGACCTCTGGTCCTACGGCTCCTTCGGGCTTCGGCGTTTTCGGCGAAGGGTAGTCTTCCGGGGCTGAGCACCTCACTCGGGCGGTGTGTCTTCGTAGGGGTACGCTTTACGGGCATAGGATGGTACCCCGCACCTCCACCAAAATGTCACGAATGACAAGTGATGAGGCGGCAAATAACTGAGTAAACTAAACGTTTAATCGGGCGAACTTGTGCCCAAAATAAAGAAGGAAACAAAGGATAACAGTAGAGCGTCGCGGGCGTCGAAGTCGGCGAAAGAGCAGAGTCGAACGCTGGGGCGAAACTGAGTCCGGTTGGTTACGCGGAGCCCCTTTTGTGCACGCGTGGGCTTCTGGAACATTCGGCCTGGAACATTCGGCGCGCAGAAGATTCTAACCTAGAACGAGCAACACGGTTCTCGAAATTACCAGAAATCTAAATTGGAAGAATAAATAAAAGATGCGGCGCTGCCAGGGTCCGAACCCTGGGCTTTCTGCGTGGAAGGCACGCGCGATAACCGTTAGGCCACGAGCGCGCTGCCTACTTAGTTAGCTGCGCTCGCGGCAATATTATCCTCCTCATAACATACTTCTCGGTGTGGTACATAAATGTTTTTTTTTGTTGTTGTTTTTGTTTCAAATGATGTAATTATATCCCGCTGACCGATCTGCCTGTAGGGGGCAGGGGCTTCGTCAAGCTGCAATTCTGCAGCTTTTTCTCCTGCCTCCATCGCCCATTTTGTGTTATGGGAGTAAATAAAATGAATTGAATTGAATTGAATTGTATATGTAATGTATCTCGAGGCCGTTGGAACGCAATGTCGGGCGTAGCGTTCACCCTTAGCCAAGTTACAACGAGACAGTGTACAACCGTGTAACCATTGCCGGGTGGCTATAGACCTTTGCAAAAAGAGCGCTCTGGCCGCCGCTATTTTGCGGATCGAGCGACCCCTATCAGCCAGAAATTTCTGCCACCCGCCTGAGCTGTGGAAACCCGGTCAGCGTGGCTCCACACCTGCATTGTGCACTCGGAGTTCGCCGGCTTTTTTTTAACGTTTTTACTTTATTTGCCTGATTAGGATGCTTACCCTTTGTGTGTTACCTTCCACTGTGAAAACCAGGGAATTCTTAGAGAATACCAGGGCTCGTTGCCTGGACGGCCTTTGCAGGAAACGAACGAAGAGAGCGAAAGTCAAGCAGCACGCGACGCAGGCAGTTCAACGTTCTTGGAGGATTATTTCCGTTGACATAATCTTCAAAAAGCCTTCCCGGCTATGTTCCGGGTTTCGCGAAAAATTGCTGATAGGGTCGGGTCCGGGGTGTGGGGACGGAATAGACACGTTCGTTCATTTGCTTTGAAGCTGTGCATAAAGCAGCTTTCTTCTAAATGTGCCCCAAAACACGCCGGATTCCGTCCGATCGTCGCGAAGTGGCTATCGTCGACAATATGCTGCGTTATTTGAGTCCTTTCTCAAATCTTGTTATGATAACGCGGCACCGTGGGGTACACCCGCAGGCGATATGAAGATGAACGCCGGGCCGTCCACCGGTCCGTGCTATCAGCGCCATGACGCGGCTGCCGTGGCGGCTCGCTTCTTATCACGCGCTTCGCCGAGATTAAGCGCTTGGATCGAGCGCTGTGTTTAGCTTTGCTGCTACTCCCCGCAGAAAGCGCGAGGATTGCGGAAGGAGCCTTTCAGTCGCTATCGGTAGACAATGTGATTTAGTAATTTTTAATTTTTGTGATATGTGCTAAACCGGAAAGCTGCGGAACAAATAAAAAAGTAACTTATCCTTTCCGTTTCTTAAAAATAACAGTTACTGTAAACGACTACTTCGTCTCACCTTAGTATGGGCTATTGTTAAGCCGCGCGTGCTAGAGGCGCTCGTGCAGCATGTGCTCTAGTCAAGGCAATCAAGACTGGCCGCTCGCGCTAGCACAGCCTTTGCGGTTAGTCCATGCTAGGGTGAGACGAAGTATAAATTTTCGCGAGGACCAAATTTTCGCGAATTTCGCGAATCGCCTACAAACGCGAAAAATACGTCCCGCGAACAATTCGGGCAATATGTGAACGCTACGGGAGCTACACTCGGTTCGCAAAAATTAGAACCCGCGAATAATTTAAAATTTTCAGCTTTTGCCCTATTCGCGAAAATTTCCCTATTGAAAATCGCTCTGATGGGACTTCAGGATTTTTTTGAAGGGTGTGAAGGGGACTTCAGAAATTTATGAGATGTTTGAAAGGGGCACCAACATTTCCTGGTGGGTTCGCTAGCCCCGTCAAAGGCTCTCCTGAAATGTCTGAAAGCCTGTCAAGAACTTTTCTAATGGGGTCGGGAAAACCTTCAGGCTATGTGCGTGGGCAACGGCTTAGATGGAGAAAACACATTTCGCAGAATTAGAACAAAGCTGCTTATTGTACGCGACGGGAAAAAGTAAGTACTGCAAACGACTTAATTTTCACGGGCTCACATTTGTGCGAATCGGGCCGAAGCTGAAAATTTGAAATTATTCACGGGTTCTAATTTTCGCGAATCGAGTGTAGCTTCCGTGGCGTTCACATATTGGCCGAACTGTTCGCGGGACGTATTTTTCGCGAAATGTAGTCGAATCTCGAAATTCACGAAAATTTAGTCTTTTACAGTATTTGGAGAATGCCGATCGTATGTGTGTACGGTCCTATTTTTATTACTGCTCTTCTATCAAATACGAGTGGGCTCCGGGACCCGTCTGTCACTGCCCGGCTGTTCGGTCGCCAAGGAGGCCCACTGAGGGCGACCGCCCCATGTGGAGAATTGACGAGGCGCGGGCCGAGTGGTGTTGGCCGAGCGGCGTTTTGAGGCGAACGCAATCCTGTCCGCTCGAGGCGAAATCCGTGCAACCATAAATAAAAAAATAAAAAAAGCCGAGAGCAGCGCGTTTTCCAGGAATAGGGACGCGCGCGAGAGGGACTCGTTCCGAGAACCGGTTCCTCCACGGGCGACGGTCCCCAAAAGCAAGTGTCTCTCTCCGCCCGGCGATGGGGAGAGGGTGCAGGGCTGCCAGGCCAGCGGACGGCGGGAGAGAGTGGTGTGTGCAAGCGGGGGAGGTCAGCGGTGGTTCCGGTTAGCCCACGACCGCCGCGGAATAAAGGTGCTGCTTGCGAGTGCGTGGTTTTCGCTAAACGTGCTTACTGAGACTGTGTATGTGTCCGTGAGGTGCACCTGCTCGGTTTTATTAGCTGAACTACCGTACATCAGGAATATACCCAGCGGCATTGTGAGTACTTTGAAAGATATTTTTCTTTGTGTTAAAGAAGTCAGTTGTCCCTATTTGATATGATCTTTTTCGTCTACAGCTCCTTGCGCCGGGTTTGAACAAACGTTGCTTTTTATCGCCTTTTTGAGTTATAATATGCTTGTAAAACTAAATGTCTGCAATAAATTTTCAATAATGTTTTTAACTGCATTTTTGTCTATGGTTCACAGTCATTTGGGCGTCTAAAGGGTTGATGGGCTAAAGGGTCTGACGGGTTGAAGGGCTGTGGGGCTAAAGGGTTTTTCTATGGGGTATCCCTGAAGGGTTTTTCTGTAGGGTATTTTTGAAGGGTTTTGAAGGCCTGTGAGGTCCCATAATCCTTCAAGGCTGACGGGCCCTTTAAAAATATTTTCAATAGGGTTGAGCCCGCGAAAATTAAGTCGTTTACAGTATTTGCGTTTTGAAGGAGAAGCGCTAAAGTAAACTCACTCACACTCACACTCACACCAGAAAAACGGTCACTCACGTCGCACTGACTTTCAACTCAAATTGTATTTTCGTCTTCTTTCGTTTTCTTTTACCCGTATTAAATTTGTCATCTCACTTCGAGAGTCAAGATATAATTCTTTTTTCAGAAAGCGTTATGGATGGACTACTAACACAAGTGTCACTCCTTTTTATGATGGTAGCTGCCTCTATTATCTCACGTGTTAACTGGGGATGGTTCTTTCCAATTACGGTGCTATTTTTGAAGTCCGCAGTGCAGCCACAGTCACGGCAATGAATGCCCAAAAGTCCAGAGTTTGCTAATCGGGTGTCGTTCACTCATGAATGAAAAAAAGCGGTCGAGTCACTGATAAACCATGCCGAAGAACGTCCGCTCTAATTCACGTGCAATGTGCAAATCAGTTTATTTATTTATTTATTTCGAATACCCTCAAGGCCAGTTGGCATTACAGAGGGGAGTGGGGGTTAGTAAGGCGATTATTTATAACGCTCCGAAACAAGGTGCCGTCGCTGATGGTGACGATATTCTCCGGGAGGTCGTTCCAGCTCACAATGGCGTCCGGAAGGGCAGAATAAAGGTAGGCCGTTGAGTTGCATTTGGGCCGGGCTATCTTGCAGGGATGATCAAACCTCGGAGAGATATAAGTAGGCGGGTGAAGCATGGAGTGATGCAAGGTTGGGTGGTAATAAATCTTGTGCAGAAGACATAGACGGGAAATGTTACGACGAACAGAAAGATTGGGGATGTCAAGCTGGGCTTTCATGGCAGACACACTGGAGAAACGTGAGTAATCAGACAGGATGAAACGAACGGCGCAATTCTGAACAGACTCAATTTTGTTTTCTAAAATTAGTTGATGAGGACTCCAAATCGAAGATGCATATTCTAATTTAGGGCGGACAATGGTAGTATAGAGAAGACGTTTAAGGACAGGAGAGACAGACTTGAACTTGCGGCGTAAATATCCTAAACTGCGGTTAGCCGATGTTATGGTTGTATTAATATGAGTATGCCAGGAGAGATCAGAAGTAACGTGAACACCTAGATACTTATACTCATTAGTATAAGTAAGGGCCGTACCATGGAGAGTGACGTTCGGCTGGGGGCAAGATGGAGAACGGGAGAAACACATGCATTTACATTTATCAATGTTAAGAGTCATCTGCCACGTAACGCACCAGCCGGCTATTTTATCAATGTCCGTTTGTAAAGTTAGGGAGTCATCGGGGGTTGTTATTTTTCTGTACACAACACAATCATCAGCGAAGAGACGAAGAGAGGAAAGAATGTGAAGTGGGAGATCATTTATGTATATTAGGAAAAGGAGAGGCCCAAGAACAGTTCCTTGAGGGACGCCAGAAGTAACAGGAATGGCAGTGGAAGTTGTGTTGTTAGCATAAACAGACTGAAAACGATCAGATAGGAAAGAAATAATCCACGCCAGTCCTTGATTAGAAGATATGCAAGTTAGGGAAATTGGCCTATACACGAACTCATCTCTGTGACGTCACGGCGCGGTGGCGGCGCTTCGGTCGCACTTCCGGTCTGGGGCTGTGGGCAGAAGTCCCCATGCCAGACGTGTATTCCTGCGTTGTTTTGAAAGGAACCAGACAAAAACCTGCCTTCTCGTCAAAACGCCGCGACTGGGGCCGTACCAAAAGTGTCGAGAAAGGTTTGAAGGTCAGTTTTCACGTGCTCGGTTCGTCCGAGAATCTGGATATGTGCCGTGAAAAGGGAAAAGCAGACGCCGTCGGACAACGATTGCTTGGGCGGGAAGCACTTTGGGTTGAATTCACGGATACTTGTGGTCATCAGATTTGTTTGTTTTGTTCCAACATGAACGCCAGAAAACTGTCAAGTTGTGCGGACCACCTGCGGACTACGTTCAGTGCGTCTTCAAGTTCAAACGGCCGCCTGATTGTTCGAATTGTCGTCTGCTCTTTCAAACGGTTCTGCTTGTCGTCTGCTCTCTTAGACGGCGCCGGTCCGTAGACCAAATGTTGGCCCGGTACTTGCGATAAGAAGTGAGTGCAGGCCTCAAAAGACTTAAATTTGAAGGTTGGTAAGCAGGCTCGATGTAAACAGTAGATACAAGGAGATGTTGGTCATTGTTACCAGTGGCCAACACCGACTTGTTATGCCTAATTCAGTTGGTCCGATTCTGCTTGCGATTTTCAGTATCGTCGTCGACCATCTCAGCTACGGTTCACGCTTTTGCAGCCCGAGCGGCGTCGTTACTGAAAATTCCGAGCGAAATCTCATCATGCGAATCAGGCTTTAGCGTACAATCTGCGGCGTCCACGTGGAATGAATCGCCACATGTCACATTATTCACGCGAAGTTTTGCGGTGTAACGAGCCTCGGTAATTTCGCTGACGCCGCTCAAGATAGTCAGACATCGCCAGGAAGACGTAGAACCAACAATTCGAACGCGAAAAAGGGCAGGGGGACTCACACCGACGCCGACAACATCGCATTTCAATGGCTTGTTTATGGGCGACGGCGAGCTTCTTGCCCACACCCCCATCGCGCATGCGCGGCGCCGGTGGCGTCCGCTAGGGGCGCTCCGGGCGCTCCGGTTTGTTTGTAAACATGAGTTGGTGTATAGTTGAGAGGGGATGTTTTAGCGCCGCCTTTGTGAACCGGGACGACCTTGCCGAATTTCCAATCATCAGGTACCTCCCCCGTCCCCAGCGATTGTTGAAATATTCTGGTGAGAAAAAGGGCAGATGCTGAGGTCAGCTTTGTGCTACGAAGTACTTTAGAGTTTATATTATCAAAGCCACAGGACGAGGATATTTTGAAAGAATCGATGATTTTAACAATTCCGATAAAATCTACTATAATTGGGTCCATTGGAAAGTAATCACATGAGACGAGGGAGGCATGATTGGCATAAGTAGGATCAGTGAAAACACTTGAAAAAACATCATTAAAAAGGGATGCACACTCGCAATCCAGAATGGGAGTGCCAGAGTCGTTATTTAGCTTAAAAAAAGAATGCGGTTTAGGATTGACAACAGACCAGAATTGGCGAGGGTTACTTTGTAAAATACTAGGCAGTGTATCATAAAAGAACATATGTTTACGCTCAAGTAGCGCAATTTTATACTTACTGGCGCAATCATTGTATCGCAACCAAGATTCAGGCGTGTTGACAGATTTGGTTGTACGAAAGAGTCGTTTCTTTCGGTTAGAAAGAGAACGGAGCGAACGAGTGAACCATGGGCTCGAGACATTAGATTTGATCACAGCACAAGGAACGTAGACCTCTATAAGGTCTTGCAACTTGTCACGAAATAAACACCAATTGACATTAACACTTCTCGAATCAAAATTCTCATTATAGAGGGAAAAGTAATCCGATAGACACGCCACAATTGAATCAAAATCGGCCTTATTGTATAAACGTATTTTTTTTACTACACTCGCACACTTGGGGGTTTGAACATCGAGAAAACAGTGTAATGCTTTGTGGTCGCTTAAACCTTCTAGGCAGGAGATTGAACTAACCAATGCAGGGTTATCAGAAATAATTAAGTCCAGGGTGCTGGAACAATTGCCTACAACTCTAGTCGCGAAATGTACCAGCTGAGTGAGGTTAAACATTGAGCACACATCTAGAAATGCACGGGCACCTGCCTCTCCAACAGCACTTGGCGTAGTACCGCTCCAATTTATACTGGGGAAGTTAAAATCCCCGAAGATAAACGTGGGGCAATTAGGATAGGAGCATGACAAGAGAGATAAGTCATCTTGTAAGCAATTGGTAAAAGACGGCAGTGCGTCAGGGGGGCGATAATGAACACCTAACAATATTCTTTTAGAAGGAAACGTTAAACACACCCAAACTGATTCCAGCACACTTGCTACTGAGATAAGCTGGCTTGGAATGTCTTTCTTAACACTGATAAGGACAACACCGCCACGCCGGCCTGTCCTGTCGCAACGATAAATGTTAAAGTCACGATTATCGTCCATAATTTCACAGTCATCTATATCAGGAGAAAGCCATGTTTCCGATATCAAAACAATACTTGCTTCACATGAGCTGATTAAAGAACACAGATCATCTTGCTTGGGTAGAATACTTCTAGCATTTGCATAAAGGACGCTGATGGTCGCGGATTTCGCTGTTAAAGAGAAAGGGACGCGAGCACTTGCAGCATTTTTATGAAAAACACTAATTGCCGTGGAGTTCGCTGTTACAGAGTCAGCCGAACAAGCACTCCCCGCGCAATAATATCTAGCAAGGTCTTTAACAGATGTAGTTGCGGGGTCGTAAATTAAAGTCCTATCACCAATGTGCAGCCTATCATAGCGTAATTTTTACGGTTGCGATTGGGATTTTGCAAACGCAAGGAGCCAACTACGGGCTGCTCGCGTCGTCAGAGAGAAGTCTTCAGACAAGGAAAACGGTGAGCCTTTAAAGGGGCCCACCAACAATTTTTGACTGGTTTGAAGTTCGCGCTGAAACGGAGCTCCTTGAAAGCAGGAACACCGAGGAAAAAAAATATTACAGAAATTCGCAATATTTTGTGAGTTATTAGCAAATTAAATATTGCAGAAAACAACTTTAAATAAGCAAAACATTGCGCTTCATGACGTAAAATGAAACAGTTTAGCGATTGGAGCAAAGCGGTTGGCCAATTGGACGCGAGTTTGGTTGATAGCCCGTCGGCCCGGTCGGCCATTAGGCCTCGCTGCAACCATCGTAGCTTTGGAATCGGGTTGCCATCATCGATGAATTTACCGGGCTTATCGGATTTTGAGCGCCGAATTCTTAAAAAGGAGTGCGGAGCTGGGCGTCGCGCCGTACGAGGGCACACCACGCAAGCGCCGCGACGAGTCCGCCTCGACAGCCGCGGAAGCCTCGTCTCCCGCAACTCCGCCACCGGAGCCACCTCGGTGAGTAGGAGGTACTCCGCCGCTGGGAGGCGCGCATGAGCGACGAGACTTGTTTTCGCCCTTTTTGAACTTTAATTTGCAACTTTGTTAGCTCTATAAAAACGACTTTTTGGAGAAATAATGACGGTTAACGTGTGATATACTTTATTCCGCTTCAAAATTTCTGGGACGGCTCTCGCCAATCACGAAACCCAGTGCATGTGACGTATAGTGAAAGGGAGCGCCGTTATGCGCGCGCATTCGGCACCTCGCGGCGCCACCGTCGGAGGAGGTGTTTCCGAGTTGTCAAATTAAAATATGATGCGCTAATATTTTTAAACTCTTTCGTTCTCCACTGGGTTTCCGGGACCACTAGCGTGGAGAAACCGCAAAAAAAAGTAGACGCTCAAATACTGTTGGAGGGCCCCTTTAAATTTAAATGCGCTCAGAAGGACTTGGTTTTTCTTTTTAAATGAAGAAAACATGACAATAACCGGCCTGGTCTTATTTGCATTGAACGTACCTATCCTGTGGGCGCGCTCAATGTGGGAGTCATCAAGAGTAATGCCGAGATGTTCATTAACACGACTAACAATTTTACGTTCCGATTCTAACCAGGTTTCACCCGCAGTATCTGGAAAACCATAAAATATAAGGTTACACCGCCGTGAGCGATTTTCGGCGTCATCCAGACGAGATACCAAGGAAGACGTAGCGGCTGCCTGGTCATTAACGATCCTGCTCAAATCAGCGACCTCTTTTTTGATCGAGGTAACGGATGAAAGTTCGCTTTCAATAGTAGCAACTCTTCTATCGAGGGAAGCGATACTGTTATTTAGAAGCACTTGTTTTTATCAATAACAGTTTTGACATCAGTTCCTAGAGCAACCTTCCGCTCCTCAAGTCTTGAAGACCTAGCATCGAGTGACATAACGAGCGTGTGCACTGCAGCAAGTTGCTCTGCTTGCTGAGCGGTCATAGGTCCTGGGTTGGACTCAATGTCACCCGATAGTGACCGTAGGGACCAGAGTACACTCGCACAGTCACGAACAACATCAAAACGAACCCGGGGGCACGGGAGCACAAGAAAGTAATCATTGCTACATTTCGCTTTACATAAAGGGTACCGTTTACATACCTGTACGAAAACAAACATATCGGGGTCAGGAAGTTCTGCCGGGCTTACGCTCCCATGCCCACTGAAGTGGCCGCCGTCGCTGCAGTTCCTTTTATAGGGTGCCGAGAAGCACCATGGGTATCTTGATTGCGTTGTTGCTGTCACGTAGTCAGCGATAGTGGCGCTCCGAAAGTTGATAGGCGTAGAGATGCTCTGCGTCATGCCGGTTGTAGATCCGAGAAACGGGTGAAGCTGTAGGGCTGCTACCGGCAGGCCGAGCGATTGGAGGCAGATGAGAGTGCATGCCAGTGGGAGCTGTACGAAAACAAACATATCGGGGTCAGGAAGTTCTGCCGGGCGTACGCTCCCATGCCCACTCGCCGACAATGGCGTGGGCAAGGCGCCCACAAAGAGCGATGCCGAAATCGAAACCCACTTCCACGCTTTCTGCGCGCGGGGAGTAGCATCAGAGCTGAGAACAGCGCTCAATCTTAAGCGCTTAATCTCGGCGAAGCGAGCGATAAGAAAGCGAGCCGCCACGGCAGCCGCGTCATGGCGCTTAATAATAATATTTTTTTATTTCCATCACACTCGATGGCTGCGACCAAGAGAAAAAGCTGCATACACAGCTTGACGAGCCCTTGACCGCCTACAGTGCGGGTGTACGTACAATATATGTTGTTCGATTGATGAGACTCGTTGAATTTCATGTTGTGGGCGGGGATATCCTGTGTGGTCACATATTTTCGACGGCTAAGACCTCTGTAGATTGACACGACTGAGTGTCAATCAACATAAAATGAAACAAACATTCCAGTTGCATTTGTTCTGTCGCGCACGGACTCACCAAAACAGCTTTCATTTCCTTGTTTTTGTTCCCAAATATAGTACAATGCAGTCTTAAAAAAACAGAGAAATTATATTCGCCATAGAAAACAAAATAAAAAAAAATAGAACTCGGCAATTTAGCCTCCACCAACGTCCGGAAGTGCGCCTACGCAGGCTGCCACTAGCTGCCACTGCCCACTGAGTAGAAAACCCACAGCCCAGCGCAGTCGGGCAACACTGACGTGCCTTCTCAAAACCAGGGTCGCGCCCTGTAAATCGCTTCGTCCGAGACTGCCGCTGGAAAGGTCAAGTTCAAACAAAAACCTCGCAGAGCATAAATACCCTGTCAATGTCCCTAGTGCCACTAAATAAGCTACGCTTCAGAGTAACGACACTTGGACATATTGTATCTTAAAATCATGGTTGCAAGTTATCCGAAGCTTTATCTGAAATCCCAGGAAACGCTTTTACGTCCTCCGCCAATATTCAAACAGTTCGCGTCAAAGCAAAGCAATATTACATGAGCTTGCTAACACCGAAACTAATGCTGAGGAAGTCGCACTTTTGAATCATGACGATCGGCAGTTGCGTCTGCTCTGCACAAGCACCAAAATGGTGGCGCCCACAACAATGTCGGGGAACGGAGTGCCGATACTCTAAGCGCAGCTCATTTAGTGGCTCTAAGCGCTCCGCCTAGAGTGAGACGAGACGGCACTCTAGATTATTTTGCAAAAGAATAACGGCCAATGAATTTGAGTGTAAGGCTACCTTCTAGATTTTTGGCGCAATGGTTACAGATGAGACATTTTGCCAGTGCAGACGACTGCTAGCGTGGAATCGGTGACGTGCATCACGCAGTAGTGATACACGATTCCACACCGGTAGGATGCTCATCCCAATCGAAACGAACAGTGGAAACGAACAATTCGCAACTTTCACGACCTATAGGGGGCGCGCTGGCGCCTATCAAAATGGCTGTCATCTGGATGATCGTCGTAGAACAGCGGTACGAGGCGGGGCCTGCGACGCGTCAGTAATTATAGTTTTGCTTTCTGCGAGAAGTATTGGAGCCTTACTTAATTTTTTCCCTCCAGGAAGGAGTAGGCAAGCACCTTTATTGTAAAGCAGATCATCCAGGAGCTAGGGAGCGCAATTCTCACACCGCGGTACCACCATCGCTGAAAGTTGCGAATAGACCCGGACGGTGCACAAGATCTTTGGGTTCTACAGCGCGAGCATTCGCTCCACCGAGCTAGTTTTAGGGGCCCCAACGCTTTGGGTCCACTGAGCTGTCCAAACATCCAGCGTCAAATTTGACTTGGAGAACCGCAGAGAAAGAAGAGAGTGTCCCACGAGTGTGCTCGCGCGTTCGACCGATCGATATTGTTTTATTTGGTTGGTTATTGCAAGACGTTTGCATTCCATTTTCTGCAATTTCCATGACGCCATGTAAGTGCGAGGTTTCCAGCCCGTTGCGGCTACCCTGAAGGCTATCTAAACACATGAGAAAGAATACAATTATGCCGCAGCTTGGTCCAGTTCCGTCCGGGATGTGTTCGCGCTTCTCCTCGGTGCCGTGGCTGATCATGATGAGTTCATCGTTCTGGGGGCCCACGTTCTCATGGCGGTTTCGGCCAGCGTCCTCTGCGTCTCGGCTGTTTACACGCTCTTCAGGGAGAGTCTACTAGGTAAGTTGGCCAGGAGAGAGCAGCCCGAACATGTCTTCTAGAGCACTTTTCTTCTTCTTGATGCAGTTGGTCTCCGTTCCATATCAACAAAAGGGCACGATCACTGCTGCCGACAAGTTCTACCCCCGTCACCCCTCGGCATCGGCCTACACCTGGCCGATAAGTGACAAAGCACAGCCATCTGCTGCTGACCCGCAAGGCATCACCATTGGCCAAGAGAGCTTGTCAACGGCATCAACGTCATCGACGCTACCGTCTTCGGGGGATATAAAAGAGATCCCAGAGCCTGTGCGCCTCAGTTGGCCAGGAGACAGCAGCCCGAACATGTCTTCTAGAGCACTTTTCTTCTTCTTGATGCAGTTGGTCTCCGTTCCATATCAACAAAAGGGCACGATCACTGCTGCCGACAAGTTCTACCCCCGTCACCCCTCGGCATCGGCCTACACCTGGCCGATAAGTGACAAAGCACAGCCATCTGCTGCTGACTCGCAAGGCATCACCATTGGCCAAGAGAGCTTGTCAACGGCATCGACGTCATCGACGCTACCGTCTTCGGGGGATATAAAAGAGATCCCAGAGCCTGTGCGCCTCAGTTGGCCAGGAGACAGCAGCCCGAACATGTCTTCTAGAGCACTTTTCTTCTTCTTGATGCAGGTTAGTCCAAATCACCGCTATAACTCCTATAGGAGCAACGATCTTTGTTTGCTGCTGTTCCCGAGCCAACAAATTTTGTGTACTGCCTTTTCCTGAAAGCCTGTGTGTGCTGTACAACTTGTTATTGCAGTGTGGTGATGTTGAACTAAATCCAGGTCCCACTGTAGAAGAAATGTTCGACGAAATAATGAAATCGCAAAAGAATATCGAAGGTGATATTACTGAAATCAAAGAAAATATAAAGAAAACCGAAGGCTCGATCACCGCTCTCAACACTAGACTAAAAGAAGTGGAAGAAAAACTCGTAAAAATAAACCTAATAGAAACAAAAACACTTGCATGCGAAACCGCGGTAGCAACCACTGGAGAGAACTATACACAGCCTGACAACAAAATTGGATGACCTAGAAAACAGAAGTCGCCGAAACAACGTCATTATACGTGGTATTAGTGAAGCCGAGGATGAAAATGAAAACAGCCTTACTGATATCGTCCAAGAAACGATATTAAAAGACAAACTTGACATCACCGTTAATGGAATCGAGCGCTTGCACAGGCTAGGCAAAAAACAAGAGGGAAGGACTCGGCCCGTGATACTTAAACTTGTAGACTTCAGAGAGAAAATACTTATACTTAAAAATACATTCAAACTCAAGAATACTAGCATCAAAATAAGTGAAGACTTCTCAAAGCGTGTTCAGAACATCCGACAACGTTTATGGGAAAGTTCAGAAACCGAACGAGCAAAAGGAGAACGAATCAAACTGAGGTTCGACAAGATGATAATAAACAACGTTACATACGCTTGGGATGAAGTACGAGGGGAGAGATACAGACTATCAGGACCTTCAAGACCATGACATTTAACAAATAAAAGATCACAGCTGCAGCTAATTAATATAAACGCTAGAAGCATTGTGAATAAAACGACCGAGTTAGAACAAATTCTTCTTACACGAGAACCAGACATAGTTATTATTACTGAGACATGGCTTAACCCGTCGATAAATGACTCTGAAATAATTCCGCCTAACTACACAATACTCAGAAATGATCGACCAACCAGAGGGGGAGGCGTTGCACTTCTGATAAAATCTGGCCTTCAGTACGCTCGCTTAGACGATATCAAAAAGCAGGAATCAGTTTGGTGCACTATTCAGATTAACAACACACGTGTAATAGTCGGCGGAATTTATCGACCCCCAAACGCTGACGCGTCTGTTTTGGAAGATATAAAAGAGTACCTTTTACTGCATGTTAAAAATCACAATAAAGTCGTTCTTGCAGGCGATTTCAACTTACCTCACATCGACTGGAAAACGTTGCAGCCAGGATCAGACGAAAGGGAAAGCGCAGAAGCATTACTTGATATCGCCTTTACGTTTAATCTTGACCAACTTGTATGCAAACCCACAAGAGTTCAGGGTTGTTCGCAATCTGTACTTGATCTTGTCTTGATTAGCAACGAGCTATCTGACGACAGTGATGTAGACGTTTGCGATGGTATCAGCGATCATAAGATGGTTGTCGCCTCTTTTCCCCTAACAATGCGCAATCGTGACTTGGCAACTACTATTCCTGTATACGACTTCATGAATGCAGACGATGTTTCCATCTTAGACCATCTTGAACTCTCCCTCGATTTATTTTGCTTGCTTTCAGAAACAGAAAATGTGTGTATGAATGGCTTGTGGAACTCCTTTAAGACAATCATTTTCGAATGCATTACTAAATATGTTCCAACAAAAACTAAAAAAATAAACAAGAAGAATCCTTGGATTACACGTGAGATAATCCAAACTGGCCGTAGAATTTCAAGACTGCGAAAAAAATAAAGAAAACAGCCACATTAACAGACAAATACCGCCTAATTGAACTGAACCAAACCCATAAACAAATGATATCTTCAGCTAAGGCACGTTACTTCAACTATACACTTCCAAACTTTTTGGTATCCTCGCCGAAAAAATTCTGGAGACACTTTCGATCGAAGAAAAAGATGGCAAACAGTTTCCTAATAAATGGTAGTTTAACACAAGAAGCATCCGTAATTGCTGAAGGCCTAAATAGTAATTTTGTTTCTGTGTTCACACCTGATAACCATTATGTACCTCCTGTAGAAAATTTAGATGATATACCAGCGATCGATGAACTGCAGATATCTGAAGAAGGTATCTTGTCCTTATTGCTTAACCTTGACGATAAAAAAAGTCCCGGCCCAGATTTAATTCCCACGGCCTTTTTGAAGCGATATGCTGAATGGATTTCTAAATACCTGCAAATTATTTTCCAAAAATCCTTGTCTCTCGGTTCTCTTCCCGATGATTGGAAAGTTTCGAAAATAGTTCCCATCCTAAAATCCGGAAAGGAAACAAACGTCACCAACTATCGACCCATTTCAATGACTTCCCAATGTTGTAAGATACTAGAACATATTATATGCTCGCACATCACTAACCATCTAGAAGATCACTCTATAATAACTAAAGAACAGCATGGTTTTAGGAGGGGACTCTCAACTGTAACTCAACTTCTGGAAACAACCCACGAATTTAGCGAATGCTTAAATAACCGTTCTCAGACAGATGTCATTTTTTTAGATCTGGCAAAAGCTTTCGATAAGGTATCCCACGACAAACTTTTAGCTAAATTACAACCAATTCTTAAATCGGAATCCTTATTTAAATGGTTCGAGAATTACCTTAAGGGTAGAAGGCAGTATGTTACATTCAACAATAACGTATCCAGCGTATCACCAGTAACCTCAGGAGTGCCCCAGGGCACTGTTCTGGCACCTGTGTTGTTTTTAATATTTATTAATGATATCGTGAAAACTATCGATGTTCGAATAAAAATGTTCGCAGATGATTGCGTACTATACTCTGAAGTAAAAACACGTAATGATCAAATAAACTTAAATAATAACTTGAAAAAAATATATAACTGGTGCAATGATTGGCAAATGGCATTAAATAAAGAGAAATGTGTCAGCATGACGATCTCGCGAAAAAAATCCCCACTTGTGTTTGACTACGAGTTGTCCGGACACAAGCTTAGCAGCGTAACCAAATATAAATACCTAGGACTTATTTTCTCTTCGGAACTTAAATGGGACAACCATATCGATTACATAGTAAACAGAGCCAATAACAAATTATGGTATTTAAAACGAATCTTGAAAGATGCTCCGTCTACCACTAAACTGCTCGCTTATAAAGTTTTAATTCGTCCCATTCTTGAATATGCGAGTGTTGTATGGGATCCGTTTACACAAAAAAACGTAGACAAATTAGAAATGGTTCAGAGAAGAGCACTTAGGTTTGTGTTCAACAAATTTGGACGTAACCATTCCCCTTCAAAGCTAATGTGTCAAACTGATTTAATACAATTGCAAACTAGAAGAAAAATAGCCCGCCTTAAAACCCTCTTCCAAATCATCAACCACTCCATTAAAATTCCACACGACAAATACGTAACTTTTGCGACTAGAACAAATACCAGATTTACACACTCGAAAACGATTATTGAACATCGGTCCCGAATTGATGCCTTTAAATACTCTTTTTTCCCACGGACAACATCGGAGTGGAACAAGCTACCCAAGCATGTCGTTGACTGTGATAATGTTTCTTTGTTTTTAAGCCAACTCGCGCCTTATGTATAAATAGGTTGTTTGTAGCGGGAACAGCACTTTAATTATAACTATTTCATCGAGACTGACCTTTTGTTCTTATTGGTGCTGTGGGACTTTGAATTTGTGTTGGTGCATGTATTGTCATACAGTTTTCTTTCGTCAACGTGCTTTGACCCTTGCCTTGTTTGATGTTGATTCTAATACGTATTTCCTATCGTAGCGTTGTATTGGAACGTGACCACGTTGTCTTATAATTGTTCATTTTGTGTTTATTTGTGCCACTCCTATTGTATTCCTTCCAAGGAATGATAGTATTGTTAAATAAATAAAATAAAAATAAAAATATTGAGAGGCCGCGTCCCCGTTAATGTAAAGGGTGTCCACAGTGGATCATAGCGCCGTAAAACTTGCCGGAAAAATTGGCGCTCGCACATAGAAGGCTCAAGCTTTCACCGGATGTACATTTAGGTTGTGCATTTTACCTGGTAAAACATCGAGACGTAGCGTCCTCCGTGTGAAGAATGAGATCAGTAATATTTGGCTCAACGGCGGACGTGTTTGCAGACGACCGAAGCGCAAGTACCTACGCGTTGCGTTGCCGCGGGGCGAGGAGGAAAGCGGAGGGAGGGGCGGAGACGGACGATGGACGCTTTTGACTCCTCGCAGCTCATATTGCAAACGTAGCCCCGATCGAGCAGTTGGAAGCGCTGTAAGTTTAGGATATTACAGCAGCCATATAACCTGCCATCCGCCGATGCATGCGCAGGGAGCAGACGACGACGTACGGCGTCGTCTGCTTTCGACCAAGTGTCGTTGTCCCACGTCCGTATCATCGAAACGATCGAAACAATACATTGAGTGATTTCTTTCTGGCCGGTGATTCGACGCAGCTCTTTTCTAATTTTTCTGGTGCATCGAAGGCGGAGACGAAGTTCAGGGGTAAACTATAGGGTTACAGATATAACTGGTAGCAGCGCGCAAAACACAAGGACAAAGGGAGGAATGCACAAGACGAGCGCTGAACTTCAACTGAACGTTTAATGAAAAGGAACTCACTCAAGTAAACAACTACACGGTTATCGCATCAACGCTCTAGATAAGCTATTTCTTTTTTATGTAAGTACACCGAAGTCTGGCTAACACAATTATCTCCATCCTTTCCTATCAAGTACGCTTCCAGCAGATCTCTGGCAGTTTTGTCACCTCATTTCCCCGCAGTCTACCAGTTGTAATCATGAACCAACTCGCCTGCATTGCCACGTTAATCCATTACAGATATACTTCGCAGTAAACTAGGGTTACAGAAGTACTCCGTTCTGACCGCAGACGACGATCCGATGGGGAAAATCGAGCAGCGCTAAAAGCGCACCGTCACGCGGCGCTCGTCGGCTTTGTGCGTTTGCTTTAATCACCGGCTAATCCGATCACGCACAGTAATTATAGTAAATAGAGAGTTTTAGGAAACCGTGTTTGCACATCCGGTATCCGGTACGATGGGTTACAAAATTAAAGGTAGCGCTAAAGACGGGGACAAGGGGAAGACACGGACAAGCACTGTCTTTCACTTGTCCCCGTCTTTGTCCACTAAGACAACTGTCTTCCACCTGTCTTTAGAGACAAGTGGAAGACACTTGTCCCTAAAGACGGGGACAAGTGTCTTCCACTTGTCCCCGTCTTTAGCGCTACCTTTAATTGTGTAGTGTATAACCAACCAGCCCGACACGTGATCCTGGTACGATGGGCCCTCCGGCACAAACTGCGCAAGTGCTACCGCACAAGACTCGCGCATGCGCAGTGCGCGCACCGGAGGGCACATTGTACAGTATTGAATGTGCAAAAATGGTTCCCCAAAACGCTTTAATATGTCCCTGCCACACGGCATAATTTAATGTCATTCCGTCGAATCGATCAACTCGCGATCCTGACCACACGGTGACCCATCAACTATATGCGGTTGTCGCGCGTCCATCACGCTGCACCAGGAGTAGCGCGCGCTGATGGGTCGATCAGACGCGGTGTCATTCGATGTAAATTACATTACGTTTTAGTGTGTGGAATGGTGTAAGTTGACCAATGCTATATAGAAGACAAGGCCTGCCTCCCACCCTTCCGAAATGTCATGACTGTATCCACTGGAGATGGAGAGGTCCCGGGTTCGATACCCGGACCAGGCGGATTTTTTCGGTCGCGCACCAGTCACCTAGCTGTGTTTGGAGATTTGTGTTTGTCCTTTGACCCGTTCCCCTTCTCCAGGGCTTATTTTCGTCATTCTATTATCTAGGAACATGGGATATCATAGCGTGAACTTACGTTGTGCCCATGCCACCTGCATACATCTCTCTTCAGCAAACAAGCGCAAAGAGCAAAAATCGGAGCAGCTTACGAAGGAAAACGAGGCATTCGCACTCGCCTGCGTAAGTGTTTATTTTCCTTTTTAACCGCGAATGTTAATAAATGAATTTTAGGTAATTATCACTTCATGCCCCCTACCTGCCGTCTGCCGTGGCGGATAACGTTATCTCGAAAAAATATAATTTCTTTACTTCCAGGGTGTTTTTTTTTTATCACTATTTTGAACTGTATTCTAGACCGACGATTTTTCGGTAGACTTCGATTTGGCTGGAAATTTGCAGACCGTATCAATAGCCCTTTCTCAACTGATAACCAAAATAATTTATAAAAATGAAAAAAAAAATTCGTGAAGTTATTGAATTTTCAAGTTACGCCGGCCGCGAGGTTTCCAGGAGGCGACTCTCTACTGGCAACAATGAAAAATTCCTACTTTTCCCTACGCGTGTACGTCACGGGTGGGCAGGCGGACGAGCGACTCGGGCAGCCGCGAAGTGGCTTTCCGGACGCCAGCGATCGAGATTATTTTTTCGCAGCTTCAAGGTTGAAATTTCTTTTGCAATGGGTAGTAATCGTTTCTCCGCGATCGATAGTGTACAAACAGTGCCGGGAAAAAGCTTCTTTTTTTACCCTTGTTTTCGTGGGAGAAAAAAAAGCGTTCCCCGGCAGCAATGGAGGCCAGCCACGTCAAGGTGCTCTTGTGCGAGCTGTGTGCCGAGAGAACTAGTGTCACGTGAAACATTCTCACTTATGCTCGGAATACTTTATAGCCGCGTGCTGCGAATTGAGTATCCTTCAGCAGCTGGAACAGCTTCAAGAGCCGCAAGCGCAAACTCAAGCTGCTGTGACCACTACGACATCCGTCCAAAGAAGAGCGCTAATAATATAAAAATAGTACATAATCTAGCATTATAGTTGACATTTTCCACAGCCACATTTGTTATTCACAATTGGTTCAGTGATTTTTTTTAATTTTTTATTTTTTATAAACATTATATCTGTTTCGGACGTTGAATCTAGCTCGGGCTACTCTCGGAGTTTCACTCACGCGGCCGATATGTTGAAGACGAGAAGTGAAACGTCTAAACAAAGTTCAAGTCTGAATTTGGACATGACTTTCGACATATTGCTATTCGTGTCTGCTATTACAGAGGTTTATGGAGCAGGTGTCGAGCTCCATTATTATACGATAGAGCCTTTGCCTGGTTTGTCAAATGGTTAGAGTGCAATATTCTCTGCAGAAGTGATGAAAACGTTTTTAATTCATTCTATTGCGGAGAAATCTTATATAGGACTGAAAAGGTTTTAAAACCATGAAAAAATTAATGTCGTTGAGGGGAGGCATGCAAATTTACAGCTGATGAAAACTGTGCTAAACCAAAACCTAATTTAAAAAAAAAATCTTATAGAATTACCACGTTCCGGAGTCCGGAGTCCATTATTCAATTAAAACGACGTAATTTTGTTGAAAACGCCCGCAGCTTTTTACTCGTGGTATGCGTCGAGAATCTTCCACATTTTGAAACGGAACGAAGGAAGATTTACTTTTAAAAGCGCTCGCTGCGTCCTCCCGGACCAACTGGACCGGATCAGCTGACGACGACGGGACTGAACCCGTTGATTTTCAACCCCACAATAACCAATTTGCGCTTCGTGTTAGTATGGGTTTCTACCTCCAAGCACCGCACGACACACCACGAACGTTTCAACTCTTTGTCGCATCGCCGTGTTGCACCAAACCTATCTCTATGCACCAAACAGAACGAGATCGCCGAAGTCAACGCAGCGCTGTCGTGAACCTTGGCTTGTGGTTGCGTACTCGTGGACCCTGTGACTCCCTTCGCTTTCAAAGCACACACGACGATTACGAATGATACTTTCCGTCTTCCGGGAACATCACAGGGGCACTTCTCCGGTCACGTCTTCGCTACATGTGCTCGCAAACCGCGTCAAACCAAAACAATACCGGATTTGGATTTGAATTTGGATATGCGGCTAACCCCTTTGTAACGGGGGATCCCAGCCATCCCAGCGTACTGGATCTAGCCAAATTTATCTGTTATTTTCTTCTTGGTTTTTCTTCCACCAGTAGTCCAATCTTCTTTTTGTCCATTCTACCACCGGTATGGGCCGCGGGTTCCTGCCCCCCAAGCTGTCGGCACCGTCGTCGCCTTTGTCGCCGCGGTCGCCGCTATGGTCGCTGCCCTCCTCGTCGATTTCCCGGAAGCCCAACGCCACCGCCATGTCCCCGCCGCACTGGCCGCATGGCACCTCCGGCTGCAGGCCCGTGCACTCCAGTATGACGTGCTGCAGCGTTTCTTCAGCCCCCTGTGTGCACAGGGTGCATCGCACATCGGTGTCAGTGTACTTGGCTCGAAGCACGCGCGTTCGCAGCATGCCTCCTCGGGCGTCGAACAGAAGTCCACTGCCCCTGCCGTTGTTCATGAAATCCACCTTCCTGACTTCCCGTTTTTCCCTGGCGTACAGGGCAAGTGCCGGCTTCTGTCCTGCCTTCTCCGCCCACCGTTGTGTCTCGGTCTCGGTGACTCTCGTGCGGATGTTTTCGAGTTGTTGCTCTGGAGTCGGGTAGAGGAGAGGGCTGTTTATCCGGTATCGGAGGGCCAGCTGGCGTGTCCGTCGCACCCACCTAGTCGAGAGGCTCTTGAGGTGGATGTACTTGAACGCCTGCCTTGCCCACCGCCCTTCTTGCATTTGGCAGAGGCGTCGCTCGAAGCCCAGCTTGGCCCGGGCCTCTCTGGCATCGAAGCTGGACCACTCCATGTCCCCCTGCACTGCCTCGTTAGGTGTTCCTCGGCTGGCTCCCAGTGCCGCCCTTCCCACTTCCCTCTGGCGCACCTCTAGGCACTCACGCGTGCGGGACGACAGACACAAGACTCCATTTCCAAAAGTAAGGCCCGGCACTGCCACCATCTTCCACACCGCCCGGGAGATCTCAAAGCGGTTGTAACCCCAGAGGGCTCTGGCAGTCGATATCCCCTTGGACCTCCTGCTCTTAGCCTGGAGCCTGGTCTCATGGTCTTCGAGGTAGTTGTGTCCCTCCTGGATGTGGATTCCCAGGTACTTGTATTGTGATACCCACGGTACTTGTTCCCCCTGGATTTTCAGGTCACCTGCCTCGGTGTCTCCTCTGTCCCCGAAGCCCATCAATGCCGACTTCTTAGCACTGAAACTCAGCCCCAGTGCCGCCTCATTGCGTTGCACTCGTTCATAAGGGCCTGCAGGCCCTCCAGGGAGTCTGCCATCAGGACGATATCGTTCGGCATAGATTAGCCCAGGGATTTTTCCTCCCCCACTGGTTCCCGTCTCCGTATATTCCAAGGTGAAGCCCTCGGCGCAGTCCTGCAGTCTCTTTTCGAAGCCCGCTATGTAGAGCATAAACAGCAGTGGCGACAGTGGGCATCCCTGTCTCAGACCCTTGGTTATGGCTACTGGATGAGTCATCTCTTCTTGCCACTGTGCCACCACAGTCGTCTCCTTGTAGATTTCTTTCAACAGGTTGATCCACTCCCCTCCGAGCCCCCTCTTTGCTAGCTGCCTCCACAGCTTCTCATGGTCGACCGAGTCGTAGGCCCTGCTGATGTCGAGGAAACAGAGGTAAAGTGGACGCCTCTCTCTCTGGGCGATCTCTATGGCCTGCGTCAGCACGAATAAATTGTCCTCAAGGCGTCTCCCCCACCGGAAACCGTTCTGTAGCTCTCCCAGGACTCCTTCTGCCTCTGCCCATGTCTGCAGTCGGTCACGCAGTATCTGTGTAAACACGCGGTAGAGTACCGATGTGATGGCTATGGGGCGATAGCTGCCGAGCGTTGACTTGTGCCCTTTACCCTTGTAGATGAGTCGGAGTCTTGATGTTCGCCACTCCACCGGCACCCATCTCTCCTTCAGGATCTGGTTGAGGGTCTCACGCAGCAGTGCTCTCGTCTCTGGCCCCAGTTCCTTCACCAGCCTCATTGGGATTCCGTCCATTCCTGTGGCTGTAGTTCCTCCCATTCTCTTGACTGCTCTCTTTAACTCCTTCTCTGTGATTTTCTCTCTCCTCGGTTGCTCCTGCAGTTCGTCCTCCGTCTCCCCCTCCTCACTGTCCATCTGTCAGCTGTCCCCTGTGAACATGTCCCCAATCCACCTCTCAATGTACCGGTTGGTCTCTCCAGGATCCAGCTCCCTTCCCGTCGCATCGTCTTTGATTACCACATCCTCCCTGGGTCGGCCTGTTTGGCCTTGTACGTGTCACCAGAACTTCAGTGGGGCCTCACGTCCTGCCTCCCTCAGTTCTTCTAGGAATCTCTTATCTACTTTGGCCATTTTGCTTTGAATCAAAGCTGTCACCTCTATTTTCCTGCTCTGGTACTCCCTCCACTCTCTTGAATCCTTCTGTAGGGGGGCTTTTTTCTCCTCCTTTCGTTTTCTGATGGTCCCACGCAGAGTTCTGTTTGCCAGTTGCCTTCTTGTAATGGCCTCCCTCACTTCCACATCCCACCATCGTTTTCACCTCCTCTTTCTTCGTGTCGGTCGTTTTAGTTTTTCCAGGTGGTCCTTCCACCACTGCATGAGGTTTGCGTACGTCTCCACCTGCCTGGTTTCCACCTCTTCCTTCAGTTTCTGTGCAATGGTTTGTGCTTCCGCTTGCGTTATGTGGTGCGGTTTCATAGGTTCGCTGACTCTCTTTTCCGTTGGCTTTCCTCCGAAAGCGATCAACAATCTGTTGTGATCACTTCCCAAGCTATTGTCGCCTTCCTCGTCTATCTCTATGTAGTTCAGTTTTTCATACATGACCGGGGACATCAGGCAATAATCAATTGTAGAGCTCATCCCTCTGGCTGTCCATGTCGTCTTCCCTCTGCATTTGTCTTGTGTGTTGACGATTACCATGTCCAGGTGCTCCGCCATGTCTTGCAGCAGCCTCCCATTACCGTCTGTTCTCCCATCGAACTCCTCTAAGTGTGCGTTGAAGTCGCCTAGCATAATGGTAGGTCTCCCAATGTTCTGGTAGTCTTTTTCAATGCACTTGATCAGCTCAATGTTTGTCTCCCTGCTGTCTGCCCCCGTCCACAGGTACACAACTGCCACTGCCACCTTTCTCCCCGCCAGTACCCCCGTCAACCACATGTGCTCTCTGCACTCTGGACTTTGCCTCTGCCAGCCTGGCCCACTAAAGCATCCTACCCCCCTCCCCTTCTCTCACTGCCCTCTCTGTTTACCCCATCCCAAAAAAGCCCTTCGCAATCAGGGGGTCTTTCTTCATCCCTGAGGTGAGTTTCTGTGACTGCAAAAATTCCAATCATATCGTCTTGTAACATCTGAAAGGCCTCTTCCCATTTTCCTGCTCTTCTTCCTCCCTGCAGGTTTAGAAAGGCAATCTTCGCTTCCCTCTTTTTCTTTTTTGCTCTTCTGTTTTTCCTTGCTTCCTGTCCTGGTGCCTTTTTGTGTTTTCCGCCTCTCGTGTTGTTGCAGGAACCATCTCTCTTGCTTTCTCTTAGTGGGCACGTCCCTGTGGAGGACACATCCTTTGGAGTTGTTCCTCGAGTCGTTGTAGTCTCTGGTCCAGAGTCAGTCTGCCTTCCATTCTCTCCCGTTGCCTTTTCATCGGTGTCACACCTTTTCCCTTGCATGTCCGTCCTAAAAAATTCTTTAGTCTGTTACCCAGTGCTTGTCCCTCTTCAATTGCCGCATCTCTATTGTAGCAGCAGTCTTCCACGTCATTTCCTGTTCCTGTGTTCTTTACCACCTCCACCCTCGGTCCCAGCTGCTGGCTGATCTCTCTTGATAGCCTGTTCCACTTGGCGCATCTCTCTCTAAGTGGGTCCCCCTTGTCTTTGATTTCTGGGACTTCATACACCATAAAAGAGTGTTTCGGGGCTCTTGTGGTGCAATCCTTCAGTCGTTTCCTTAGCTCCGCTGCCATTTCCTCCACTGCCTCTTCGCCTTGCACGTCTGTCACTCCCGCATGTATGACCACCATCCCTGCTTCTGCATTCCATATTTTCCCATCCCTCTCTGCTCTCTCCAGTGACTCTCTCAGTTGTGCTCCCGGCATAGTGGCAAAGTGCACTTTCTTGTCGTAATCTACCAGCTTCAGTGTGGCTCTCTTTATCTTGAAGGCATTAGTGTCCCCTACCACTAAGACTCGCTTGTCCATCATCTTCTCTTCGTCCTGTTTCTTTTCCCTGTCATCTGGGTCTGTCCTTTGCCTCATGAGAGCCTGCTTGTAGTTCCTGTGCTGGCCTCCTTGAGTTTGCCCTCCAGTCGTCTGTCCCTCCTGCTCCGTGTCCGGATCTCCGCTTCCCGTCTGTTCTTGGAAAAAGCTAGCTGTCTCTTTCCCGTCTGTGTGGTGTGTCTTCTTTTCTTTGACCCCGTTTCCCGGTTCCGGCTGTTGCGGTGCGTTTTCTGCCTCATTGATCGTCATTTGCGCTCACATGACTTAATCCAGTCATTAAACACCTCCCCTAATTTTTCTCTTTTGCTCCTTTCCTCCTGCATTATTGCTTTCAGTTTTTCTTCCGCCGCTATTCTCAAGGACCTCTCTTCTTCGAGCTTCGCCAACATCCTACTTTCTATGTTCGCTCTCTCTGTCTTTGCCTCCTCCAGCTTCACTCTCATTGCCTCTCTCAAGGCATTAACTTGCCGTTCGATCTCCTCCTCCAAAATGCTTCTTATCACCTCATTTTCTTTGCACTCCGTACATTTGTACGTACTGTTCTCTGCCTCCGTGCATGATTCGAACGGTGTCTCGCTGATATCCACCCACTTCTCACAGCCTTCGCACTCCACTGCCGCCTTGTCTCGCTTTCCCCTCTTCTTTGCCTTTTCCCCTTGACTGGTTGTCATAGTTTTCCTCCGTGGAGTCATGATGTTAGGCGCCTCCCTTGCCTGGTTCCCGTGACGTCCCAGCCACCACCGCCAGATTCCGCCGTTTAGCTGTGCCCCGACACGCCGCGTCGAAAAACACTTGCTCCCTCCCTACTGGGCCCGGTTGGTAGGCCTAACGGGTCGTTGGGCGCTTCGGAGGAAGGGCTTCTTGATCGCTCCCACGGTCGCGGCTCCGCGCCGAACCCAACTGGTTCGCTGGTAGCGGTCTCGGTATGCCTATACACCTTCTGGAAAATATCCGTCGCACTGCCACCTCTACACTAATCGGCAAAAAAACATTTTACCCCGGCGATTTGACTTCTGGCACGAAGCAAGGGTGTCGGCGCCATGTTGAACGTGTGTTGTTGCTAGATTTTCTCCGACCAAACAAAAACAACGAAAGCAAACCGGCTCTAGCTTCCAGCGTACATCGGCGTTGCGCCGTGGCCAGATTTTCTCCGTCAGATCTAACTTAAAGATGACCTACAAATGCAGCAACACTGGTATCAAGTTTTAATATGGCGGCCCCCACGGAGCGCCGTAAATTCTGAGGAGGGTGCATTGAAAGCGGCGGCACCTCCCCCCCCCCCCCCCCTGGTTTGAACGCGTTGCATTCTACTCTAAAAGTAAAAACAAAAATTAGAAAATAAAATAAAATACGGGTACACATTTTTTAGTAACTTTTGTTAACTTAATTATTTTGATATAAATGTTTTATGGTTCTTTTTGTACCTTACGCACTATTGTATCTTCAAGCAAATATTCTTTATTTGGAGATGAACAGTGTATTTGTGTATTTTATACGCATTCCATTGCACGTTGATGTTTGGCTTGGTGGTTGCGAAGTTCTTTTAATTGTCATTTTAACACGATCTTCATGACCAGTAACCTGCCATCTGATCTACACGAATGCAGTTCATTCCATTCTATACATTTCATTGTTTATGAGAATCACAGTCTACAGTGTTAGGTCCCAGCTCAGCACACACATGTTCGTCGCTTTGGAAGGCGAGCAAAGTACGCGCCACACGCACGAACGCTGAAAACGGCATCGTCCAGAAGCGCTTTTCAGAAATGGTCTATAGATCTTTTGCTAAATTACTTAAGCACCAAGGAGCATACTCATGCCACAAGAGTAGTTACACGTGCTGGCGCCTGCAACAGTAACTTTTCTAAAGAAAATCTAAAACAAATGGCACGTTCCTTCAGGTTATACGAGCGCGTGAGGCAACATTCTGAGCATTTTTCGTGGTGCTTTGGCAATTTGTCAAAAAATGTATTGCTTGACTCTTCGACCTTTCTTCGCCAGCCATCTTCTAATAAAAAGAGAACGGATTTACTAGCGATTTCACGAAACTAGCGAGCGGCGGCTTGTGAGCGTACCGAGTTACAAAAACGGTTTTATCAAAATTCCAATTGCTCCTGGTTTTTTTTTTTTACTTTTTTATAGTTTAGCACGTAGGCCAAGGTCATACTTTGTGCAAATAAAGATTATTATCAACTTCAAATGGCACGAACGCCCAGGTTTTCTCGCTGTTAGACGCGAGAAAGGCGGGTGCGAGCTAGATCCTTTTATTTCTATACTTTGTACTTGTACTTACAAAAAAAACTGCTCCTTTACTACCACAGCCATAGTCTCTCCCGAGGACAAGGCCATGCAGGCCTTGAAATGATGGGTACCTAATTAAGGCAAATGATTAAACGCATTCGTTTAAACCCTCTTTCACCCCAACCTGAAAGATTTCTGTCGAATATTCACATTCAATTGTAAAGACTACAAAAAATACTACTACATCAATGCACAGCCGTATACTGGGAGAGTTTGGCCAGTGGGTGTGGCGACGAAGGCGCTCGAGAGGCGGAAAGGGAGGAGAGCGCCGAAGGAGCGAGAGAGAAAGAAGGCAGCAAAGAGACGACCGCCATTTTGACGCAACGCTGTCGGCGCGGAGCACTGTTGAGGCTATGCGTTTTCTGCCACGGGCTTATTTCTTTTTCGCCTGACTCAAGGTTTGCGGTCGAACGTGAAAGAACCAATTCGTTACCTTTTAAAGCCACCGAGGAGGAATAACATTATATCATTTTGTTGCGAGAGCCTGACAAATAAAAGTGGAGGACCCAAATTTGTATGCCGATCCCATGCATTCCGCCAGGCGAATGAATGAAAATGGCTGCCCTCCCCTTCAGCTGGCAACAGTCAAGAGTTCACGCGCGTGCGCTCACGCCTCTCGCTCTGCGCCGCGGGCTGATTGGCTCACTCGGGAGGGGGACGTTACGGCGGCGAGATCATAGACTGGCCAAACTCACCCCATATATGTCTCTGCTGGAATGGAAAGATTTTTCTACCCTCATGTTCAACGAGTGTCGACTGGGGATACCAGTTCATACACTAACTGAGAATAAGGGTAGAGTGTACCAGCAAAGGGCAGGCGTCTGGATAGAAAGATTTTAGTTGGCGCACCAAGAGGCTAACCGTTAAAAATGGGTACTACTCTGCGAAAAATGCCAAAAAAGCCCCGATCTCGACTTAGCGCTAACAGCAGCACACAGTATCTATTATTCTGACTAAAGGGTACTCAAACTAAATATTCTTCCCGGCTTGCATTTTTGGAAAATCTCTGAATTTACAAGAACTATTAAGACAACTGCTAAAAAAAGCAATGGCAAAATCAACAATTGAATTTGCCTGCTCTCCAGTAGCACATCTATGGCAGGTAGACCTGCAGAATGAGCAAGCAGTCGAGAAAAACGGGGTATACCCTATGTATCTTTTTTTTTTTTTCGTGCTGCAGAGCAAGTGCTGAAAGGAGGTTTCACGGCATCCATTTTTCACAAACAAATTTCTTGCAATCAGTTGAGAACAAGTTTGAGCAGTGAACTTGTCCTTGACACTGGCATAATGTTTTAGTGTTGCCCGCGGAGACTCAAATAAATTTGTAAATAAAAACAAGGAAGACCAACTTTCATAAAAAAAATCTGTCACTTTAGCAAAGAAAAGTTATCTTGACACAAATATGTGGGATACAGTTTTACAGCGTCTATTCGTGTGCTTAACCGATGTTGAGGCAAATCGGCGACAGTGAAAAGAAAACGCCCGAGTAGCATTAAGGGAAAGACAGAAAGGATGCATACCTACAAAAAAAAATTAGAACGACCACGGGCAGGAAGGTCTGGTGAGGCTCTCGGAGTGACTCCCTGCAATGGGCCTGCGCAGACCACAGAACAAGATCGGTCAGTGCTTGCAGTCATAAGGTGCTTCATACTGCCGCGCGCGCAGCTTGCCAAGTAGGCAGCGCGCGCGTGGCCGAATGGTTATCGCGCTTGTCTCCTACGCGAAAAGCCAAGGTTCGATTCCTGGCCGCGGCTACACGTTTTTGTTGACACTGTAATGTGACGTTCTGGTAAATTCGAGAACCGTCTTGCTGATTCGAGGTTAGAATGTTCTAGGCACCGAACCTTCTACGCCGAATGCTCCAGAAGCCCACGCGTGTACAAAAGCGGCTCCGCGTGGCAAGCTGGGGTCAGTTTCGCCTCAGCGTTCGATCTTGCTGCTTCGCCGCCTTCGACGCCCGCGACGCTCTCTTGTTATCTTTCTTTTCCCTTTTATTTTTGGGCACAGGTTCGCCCCATTAAACATTCAGTTTACTCAGTTATCATCGCCTCATCACTTGTCATTCGTGACATTTTGGTGGAGGTGCGGGGTACCATCCTATGCCCGTAAAGCGTATCCCTACGAAGACACACCGCCCGAGTGAGGTGCTCAGCCCCGGAAGGCTACCCTTCGCCGAAGACGCCGAAGCCCGAAGGAGCCGTCGGACCAGAGGTCAGTCCCCCGAATTGGGTCTCTTAACCGAGAACCGGAGGAAGAAAATACTGACCATGTCCACCGCACCCGTCGTCATCATGCCCGTCACTCCCCGGACTCCGACGCCCTTTCACGGCGAAGCCCACGAGGATATCGAAGACTGGCTGCAGCATTACGAACGTGTAGCTCGCCACAACGGATGGACGGCTGAACAGCGCCTCCAGAACCTGTACTTCTCGCTGGAAGGCACCTCGAGGCACTGGTTTGAAAACCACGAAGCCTCCCTCACTACATGGGAGTCCTGCGTCACCGAACTGAAGCGGACGTTCCTTAACCACCACCGTCGCCAGCGAGCAGAGGACCTACTTCAAACAAGGGTGCAGGGCCCCAACGAAAGCGTGACCAGCTTTGTTGAGGATGTCCTGCGTCTCAGTGCCCGAGCCGATCCGGAGGCCGCCGAGGAAAAGAAACTCCGAGTCCTCATGCGTGGCGTCAAGGCAGAAATTTTCGGAGGCCTGGTCCGCAACCCCCCGACGACCGTCGATGCTTTTGTGAGTGAAGCCACCAACATCGAGCGCGCACTGACGGCCCGAGCAAGCCACTACCACCGAATCGCCGTCGCGCCTGCGGCTCCAACTGTCGCTGCTTCCCTTCTGGACCTAAATACCAGCGGTGCCGACAGCCTTCGGGAGATCGTCCGTGAAGTCGTCCGGGAAGAACTCCGCAAGATACTTCCCGCTGCGGATCGCCCGTCCTCACTGACGCTCGCCGAGGTCGTCCGAGAGGAAGTTCACCGAGCCTTCCAGACTGAGGTTCCGGTCAACACGACGACACCAGAGGAACCGACTTTGAGCTACGCCGCCATAGCTCGACGACCGCCGCAAGCTTACCGCCAGGCCACGGCGCCACCCCGACGAGACCTTCCGATGCCACAGTACCCTCGACGCCAGGAAGGACAAGTCCAGGACGTCCACCCGGAGCAACCCTCGCCGAGGAAGACTGACGTGTGGCGAACGGCCGACCGACGCCCGCTCTGCTACCACTGCGGGGAAGCCGACCACATCTACCGCAGCTGCCCCTACCGTCGACTTGGTCTGCGTGGTTTCCACCCGAACGACCCACGCCCGAGGTACGGCGAGTGCCCTCGCGATATCGAGGAGTACCTCCGACGCTCGCCCTCTTCAGTGCCGTCTCTCCGCCGTGAATCTCGCTCACCATCGCCACGACGTTCAGCATCTCCAGCGCCACGACCCCGCCGAGAGAGCCTGTCTCCCCTGCGTCGCCGGGAAAACTAGGCGCGGCAACGCCTGGAGGTGGCGTTGCCGAAGACGACCGGAGTAAAGAGCCTCCAAGAACGACGGAGCGCTCCCACTCTCCCGACGCTGCGCATTTCAACGACGCTCCTGCTTCGGTGTCCAACAACCTAAACGTTATTATCGACGGCCACGACGCATCGGCCCTCGTGGACACCGGAGCAGACTACTCAGTCTTGAGTGGGAGGCTCTCTCGCCGCATGCGCAAAGTGACGACGCCGTGGAATGGACCTCAAATACGAACCGCCGGAGGACACCTCATTACACCAGTCGGAAGATGCACTGCTCGCGTCGAGATCCACGGTGAGACGTGCCCTGTGAAGTTCGTCGTTCTGCAAGACTGTTCGAGGGACGTTATCCTCGGAATGGACTTCCTCTGCGAGTATGGCGCCGTCATCGACCTCGGGGCAAACCAGTTGACGCTGCGAAAGCCTGTCCTGCCCCCGGTGGAGGCCAACACGACGTCATCCGCGATCCGAGTTATAGCCGACCATGTGAATCTGCCGCCGCGGTCGAGTGTTTTCGTCACCGTCATAACCGACGCAGCCATGCACGGTGAAGCTCTTCTGGAAGGCAGCGTTCCAACTGCTCCTTGAAAAATGAATTGGCGTCGCACGAGGCGTAACGGATCTTCAAGAAGGACGAACAACTGTTCTCGTGACAAACTTTCGAGAGCAACCGCAGCACCTAACGAAGGGTACCACCATGGGCTACGTCGAGGAGCTTCAGACGCCAGCCGTGGTCACCGCAGTCTCAGAGGAAACCTCGTCGCCACAGCAGAAGAGCACGACGCCGCCGCCGCTCGACATCGACCCCGAGCTCCCAGCTTCGAAGCGCCGGCAACTGGTTGATCTCCTCGCCGAATACAGTGACTGTTTTGCCACGACATCGAAAGTTCGCCAAACACCAATGGCGAAACATCGCATTATTACCGACGACGACGCACTTCCCTGTTCACCAGTCGCCGTATCGAGTCTCCTTAAAGGAAAGGAGAGTGATTCAAGATCATGTCCTGGCAATGCTCGCCGACGACATTATTCAACCCTCAAGAAGTCCATGGGCGTCCCCAGTCGTACTTGTAAAGAAGAAGGACGGAACCCTGCGGTTCTGCGTGGACTATCGTCGACTGAACGCTGTGACGAAGAAGGACGTCTATCCGCTCCCCCGCATCGACGATACGTTAGACCGACTTGCGCCACTCCCGATTATTTTTCAGTCGATGGACCTGAAGAGCTGGTTACTGGTAGATTGTAGTCGACGAACGCGACCGTGAGAAAACTGCCTTCGTCACTCCGGACGGACTGTACGAATTCAAAGTGATGCCGTTTGGACTTTGTACAGCACCAGCCACCTTCCAGCGCGTCATGGACACCGTGCTGGCAGGTCTGAAATGGCAGAGCTGCCTCGTCTACCTGGACGATGTCGTGGTATTCTCACGAGATTTCGACGAACACCTCAGACGACTTCGAGCCGTGCTTCAAGCCATCAAGACCGCCGGCCTGTCACTCAAGCCAACAAAGTGTCGGTTCGCCTATGGGGAACTAAAGTTCCTTGGCCACGTCGTGAACAACAAAGGCGTTCTACCTGACCCCGAGAAGACCCGCGCCGTAGCTGCATTTACGCCGCCGGCTGACAAGAAGGCCGTGAGAAGATTTCTCGGACTCTGTGCCTACTACAGGCGCTTTGTTCGAGACTTCGCCAAGCTGTCCGCACCGCTGACACACCTCACGAAGGACGCCGTAAAGTTCGAGTGGACAGAAGAACACCAGAGGTCATTCGAGGAGCTCAAACGAAGACTCCAGACGCCCCCGATTCTTGGCCATTTCGACCAGTTTGCTGAAACCGAGATCCACACCGGCGCCAGTAACACCGGACTGGGTGCGGTACTAGTCCAAATGCAGGACGGCGCAGAGCGAGTCATCGCATACGCAAGTCAAACGCTGTCTAACGCGGAGAGGAACTATTCAACTACTGAAAAGGAGTGCCTCGCTGTCGTCTGGGCAATAACAAAGTTTCGCCCATACTTGTATGGAAGTCCTTTTCGCGTGGTCACAGACCACCACTCGCTCTGCTGGCTGGCGAATCTGAAGGACCCCTCCGGACGCCTCGCCCGGTGGAGCCTACGACTGCAGGAGTTCGACATGACCGTGGTGTACAAGACCGGTCGGAAGCACAATGACGCCGACTGCCTGTCAAGGGCCCCAGTCGAGGCCGCTCCTGCCTGCACCAAAGAGGACGACGATGAGGGTTTCCTCGGCGCTCTGGATGTCAGCGACATGGCAGCACTCCAACGAGATGACCCTGAGCTGCGAGCACTCATCGAGCACCTAGAGGGACAAGGAAGTACCGTTCCCCGCAGTTTTGTACGAACACTGCCAACCTTCTCCCTCCCGCGAGGTGTGCTCTACAAGGAGAACTTCAGCGACAACAACACGGCGTGGCTGTTGGTGGTCCCTTCCAGTCTTCGAGAAGAATTTTTCAAGCCTGCCACGATGACCCGACGGCGGGACACCTTGGCTACAGCAGAACTCTCGCCAGGATACGCGAAAAATACTACTGGCCCAAGCTCGCGAAGACAGTGCATCACTACACCCGATCTTGCCACGAGTGTCAACGACGGAAAAAAACCACCGACGAGACCGGCAGGACTTCTTCAGCCTATTGCGCCGCCATCTGCCCCGTTCCAGCAAATTGGAATGGACTTACTTGGGCCATTCCCACCATCGACGCAAGGGAACCGATGGATAATCGTCGCAACCGATTATCTCACGCGGTACGCCGAAACGAAAGCCCTTCCTTCAGGGACTGCCGTGGAAGTTGCCAAGTTTTTCATTGAGTCCATCGTCCTCCGGCACGGCGCTCCAGAAGTTCTGATTACAGATCGCGGATCATCGTTCATGGCACAGCTGACCCAAGAAATCCTCCGACTCAGTCACACCAGCCATCGTCGTACAACTGCGTACCACCCGCAGACCAACGGGCTGACGGAGCGACTCAACAAGACAATCGCTGACATGATCTCTATGTACGTCGACGTTGAGCACAAGACGTGGGACGAGGTGTTGCCTTACGTCACGTTCGCATACAATACGGCGGTTCAAGAGATCACTGGATTCACACCCTTCCAGCTGGTACATGGTCGGAAAGTAACGACCATGCTAGACGCGATGCTGCCCCATGAGCCAGCTGACAGTGAAAGCAACGACGCCCAGGTGATTGCTCAACGGGCCGAAGAAGTCCGCCAGCTCGCCCGACTCCTGATTCAAAACCAGCAACGCGTCGACGCCGGCCGCTACAACCTTCGTCGCAGGGACGTCCACTTCCAGCCCGGAGACAGGGTGTGGGTATGGACACCGATCCGCCGCCGTGGTCTCAGCGAAAAACTCTTGTAGCGTTACTTCGGACCCTACAGAGTGCTTCGTCGACTCGGGGATCTGAACTACGAGGTGATACCCGATGGGACACGGACTTCATCACGCCGCCCTCCACGACCAGAACTCGTCCACGTCGAGCGCATGAAGCCGTTTTACGCTCGATAGGACTGTGGACCTTATGTGTTCCAAGTGACTCTCTAGCTTACCGTTCTTTTTTTTGTTTGGTTTGTTTTGTGCTGCATCGGGGCGATGCACTTTTTAAAGGGGGGGAGTAATGCCGCGCGCGCAGCTTGCCAAGTAGGCAGCTCGCTCGTGGCCTAACGGTTATAGCGCCTGCCTCCCACGCGAAAAACCAGGGTTCGATTCCTGGCCGCGGGGACGCCTTTTTGTTGACATCTAATGTAATGTTCTGGTAAATTCGAGAACCGTGTTGCTTGTTAGAGTTTAGAAAGTTCTACACACCGAACCTTCTACACCGATTCTTCTAGAACCCTCCGCGTGTACATAAGAGGCTCCGCGTGGCGAGCCGCAGTCAGTCTCGCCCCAGCGTTCGACTCTGCGCTTACGCCGACTTCGACGCCCGCGACACTCTATTGTTATCTTCTGTTTCCTTCTTCATTTTTGGGCACAAGTTCGCCCCATTAAACGTTTAGTTTCGTCAGTTATTCGCCGCCTCATCACTTGTCCTCCGTGACATATGAGACAGGTTAAACCAATGCACCTGCACTTCGGAACAGATCCGGCATAAAATTTATTTTTTATCATCTCATGACCATTATTCAGGGAGGTATGCCTGTGCAAGTTTTGAGAAAAAACATTAATGTGTTTTTATTATCACTTCAAAAATAGTAAGTGTTTGTCTTTTGTTTTTCATGCGCAGGTGCTGTCTTTTATGTGCGGCATATATTTAAAATATTTTTTTGTAGAGAATGTTGCGTGTGGCCCCACTGTTCGCCGTTTTTTTTTTGCAGGATTAAAAAACAATTGCCTCGTTGTTTTGTGTCACAACGTGGGCGACAATCTGAATTTATTTTCTTGGTTTTTGTCTTTGTACACAGTGTTTTTTTTCTTGCTTGTGGGTTTATATGTTTGATTTGTCGTGATCAAATAGTTTTCGTGCTTTGTTAGACATTCATTGTTTTTCGGCATGCTGGATGGTCACGCTGAGAAGGAAACGGGGGGGGGGGGGGGGGTGTCACCGATGTCTTTGGTCTCGCTCCGCAGACAACTGTATTCCTCGGCGGTTGTTTTGAAAGGCTTTTCAGCTACGGCTCCTGTTTTTCCGTTACAATGAAGCCGTCATCTGCATGCCAGTTGCTCGGTACCCCCAATGCCAGCATGTCTTAAAGACTTGATTTCAAATCTAGTAATTTTCTACTTTATAGCAAGTTTCATAATTATAAATCCGATGCCGAAAAAATAAAACGGACAACCGCACAGAACATTTCTAACGTTGTATGGTTGTCTTTTCTTTTACACAAAAACCATATCCGGTTCGGCGGCAGTAACGAAAGTCGACTGGCCGACTGCCGTCCGAACACTGGGGCAGTGCTCCTCTCTTCACTGACTATTCACCAGTGCTAGCCGAACATCTTCCTCGAGCGCCTCTTTGTTACTCCCGGCGGGCGAAAAACATCACGTGCTAAGATATACAACGGCGCTGTATTCCGTGAAACGAGTGCCCTCCGGGCTTTTCCAGAGAAAGCGCGCCAGAGATAAATAAAAGCTAAGAAAAAACTTTCAGTCTTTCCCCTCTGGTGAAGAAGGAAGACCAGCGGAGCTGTACAATCGAAAGTAATGGCCGGCCGCAAGTCGGGAAGCCAGAGTGGAAAGGCTGCCGCCATCTATGAGCGACGGCGGCAACCAGATACGTGGCTTGCCGCCGTCCCTCATAGATGGCGGTAGGTGTCCATAGTTCGGTGTCTTCATTTCATTTGCGGGGGACACGATCCTGAGGAAACTAGCCCTTAACAACACCGCTGTAAAAAATGAAAAAAACATGTTTGTTTTCCGCAGGGGGTTTGAGGTAGTTCCAACTTCCAAGCAGGGTGTAAATGATCCTTTTTTTAAATCAAATATTTCAGACTTGTTTCTTTTATTTTAAGTTAATTTGATTTAAATCAAATGAATGAATTAAAAAACATATATTTGCTTTAAATCTTAATTATTTGAATTAAATCAGATTAAAATGATTTATATCAAAATCATTCGGTTTAAATAAGTGAAGCTAGAAAAAAGTTATTTTTTATCAACACATGTATCTTTAAACGGGACGGTTTATTAACCAATTAGCCCGATAACTGAAAAAAATACGTAATGCAAGATTTACTGCAAATTTTAACTTCTAAGGTACAGTTTAATAGGGTTATTTAAGATAAGATCGACCAAAGGGTAGCTGGTCGACATTTTTAGATCAACTGATGTTTTTATATGCCATTCTCTAGTGTCTGGTATAAACGAATCCACACTTAGTTTTGACCAGAAAAAACAATTTGGGGGCAGGAAAAATCGTAAGACATGAAGAGGTGGACAGTTGCATTCATACTTGGGTAGTAATTCAATTACAGTAATTGAATTACTGTAATTTAATTACTTTTCTTGGTAATTTGTAATTGCAATTAATTAATTTCGGCCAGAAGGAATTGTAATTGTAATTGAATTACTTTCTAGCATCAGTAATTCCAAAACTTCAGGCACAATTACAATTACTTTTGCAAAACTTTGCGGCGTCGACGGAACCTCTCTGAAAGCCTCACCGCTCGCACAAGCGGCCTAGCTTTCGCTGAAACACTCGCACGAAGACACGCACTCACACGCACGCACAACATAAATAGCTTCGCATTGTTTGTTGTTTTGTTGCTTACACTGCGGGCTGAGAGGCAATCCTCTTTGGAGACTACCTTAGCGATGCCGTGTTGCGCTGTCTGCTGTGCGAGCAGAAAACAATAGCGTAAACATGCCAAAATATTGAAGGAAAAAACATTAGGTTCAGCTTTCAGTTGAGCTAGGGACTTTTAATTGTCTATAATTTTTTTTTTTGCCAGTGCATACGTTCCTTTTCCAGTACAGTCACATATTTGTATCTGTATTATTTTCAAGTTTATTTCCTGTTGGTTTTACTTCGTATATTTTAGCATAAGCAATTTGGAGACTGACATTGCACCTGTGAATATTGTTACCAATGATTCGGAAGCCCCGATTCGGTTCTTATATACATCTGAGCCATTATAATTTCAACTCAATATAAATAATTGACCATACCATAATGTTTTTATGTGAATGCGGTCGTATTAGCGCGTGTGGATTTTAGTTATATATTAACGTTTGTAAAATATTGATATATGACTACCGTAAAATACTGGGCAAGCGCCCACTCAAAATATAAAAATAATCGCGAAAAAATGGGGGATGGGCGCTTGTCCGGTCATCAATTTTACATATAAATGTACTGCGCATATTTGCTCATATCTTAGAAGTTTGGAAATGGACACTTAATGTGGAAATGGGCGGATGCGCTGTATTCTACGTAATTGTCGCATTTCTCTCTGCCGGGCTAACAAAAATCTGTCAACCCAATTCTTTCTTTAGCGATCTGGCGTCTTCCAGCATATGAACAAATTTATTATTATTTATAAAAAAATATACGAACGTAGTACTTCATTGCGACAGACTGTCAAGTTCCAACATTAATTTAACAAAATTCATAAAAGGAAAGTACAATACGTGGCACTTATGCAGCGATGCTTAAGCCTCCTCAAACATTGGGGCAAGGAATGAACAAATACATTGCATTCTATACACCTTGTTTAAAGTTATATGGCCCAAGTCGGGTCGCTCTCAGAAATAAGTAATTGTAAAGTAATTGCATTACATTATATAGGTAATTTGTATTTGTAATTAATTACTTTCACGTCTTAGTAATTGTAATTGTAGTTAAACTACTTCTGAAGCAACGTAATTGTAATTGTAATTAAATTACATTTTGAAAGTAATTTACCCATGTATGGTTGCATTAACGTGCACTGATGGAGGAGGCATGTTTAAAAGTGAATAACTAAAACGATAAAATTAGGCGAATTATAATACTTTTTAGAAAATAAATTATGTGCACAGCTTGCTTGTAATATATAGTAATTATAATTATTTCCATTATATTTCGTTTTATAAAAATTGCGAAACATGCCTACTCGAACGACAAAGGGCAAAATTTGGAAACCTGCATCTCATGCAATAATTTAATCATTATCATATACTTTTTAGATAGTACTCTATTCATAAATGGCTATCATTTAGAAATGTATAAGGTATCTCAGTGATATGATAGTCGGTATATATTTAGACAAACATGAGGAAAAATTCAAACAACGAAACTTTCGATGCAAATAAAAAAAAACACCAACTGCGATATTTTTTTTAAATTTTGGTACCCTGTCGTACTCTATTTTGGCATTCATTATTATTAAAAACATGTTGCATTATTTGATTGAGAAGTAAGACACAACTCCCCAAAGGAGGGTCCTTTTTCAAAGCCTTCACTTAGCAGTGCCCTATACTAGAATTGACTCTGAGTTCTAGTTTCAGGAACCTAACACACATATTTCATATATTTTATTCAGATGAGGTCACTGACAACTACAGCAATCGGTCACACAGTAAAAGTGAGGAGAAAATATATACAACATTTTACATACAGCGTAAAATTAGAGGCTATAGTGATTTGAGAAAAGATGATGCAGCGTGAAGTTTTACTTTCCGGCATATTTTATATATAGAATAAAATAAATAACTTCACTTCCACACACAAACATAAAGATAGAATACTACAATTGTTGAGGTTATACCTATGTATTTCCGGGGACAAACCATTTCAGGTGAGGAGTGCCACACCGCGCCGGATTGTAAGAGCTTCGATACTCTCGGTATACGAATGGACCGTGGCAAGCCGAGATATTTTATCCTGCTCGAGGATAAAATGATTTTGATTCTCATATGGTGATCAGATAAAGAATATAAGCTATCACCAAGTAAAACAGTAGGTTAAATACCCCGCGAAGAAAACTCTGATAAATAAGATGTCCCTGCATTAAAAATGAGCAGTCCTTGGGGGATCAAATTTGGCACTTTACGCTAAGTTTTCCTCGATGTACCCATTTCGTAAAGTTTCTTCTAACCAGATTCGACTGTCCGCGTTACATATATGTCACAAGTTCCTTTTGTTGATGACTTGCACAGCCGCCACGCGTACCAAGACTGAATACCAGAAAAGGCGCGCACCGTCAGCCACCTTTTTTTTTTTTTGACGATACCGAACAACTTTTTTTTTCGTCCAGATACACCAGATGCACACAGTTTCTCGGATAGAACGCTCACCATTGTCCTGGCCGTCTGAAATGCGTTTGTTGAACGCTCTCTCAGGTTGTTCAGCGTGGTCTTGTGCTTCACGAGTCCGCCAACTCCGTCGCATGCATTTTCCCATGTCCAGATGCACACAATAATCACTGGGCTTGTGGGCAATCGTTTTGTGCAAACTGGTGAAGCTGGTAGCGATTCCTAAAACGACTGGAGGCCCCATCACTTACGTACGTCACGTGCGAGTATACCGCAACGTTGTCTTCAACCCGCTCTCACTTTTTCTAGAGCCAAGCACGTGTGAGCGGCGTCGTCACACAGGTCCTCACTGATGATAGCAAAGCTGTTTGTAGATCTTCTTGTCGTTACTACACATGTAAATATCGAAAGTTTTGTTTTAGTGGTAGGCTTGAACTTTGTCAGGAAGCACGATGGTCCAGTTTTCAGCAAAGTCAAAATGAGACAATGCTCCCGCGTTGCATTCGCTGCTTTTCATCGGAGATCGCTTTATCTTGCGTTTGTCGGATATAGTTGTGAAATATCCAACTTTCAACCGTTACTTGAACAACTTGCAGGAAAAGCTCAGGATCCAATGTTTTTTTCTTTTTTTTCACAAGTCCGCCGAACTCCCATGTCGTAAGCACACCTTTTTCATCCTCTGGGATATGAAGTTCCTCGAGTATAAGAGACTGGCCTTTTGGGCAGTGATCACAGTCTCCTTAAAGACACAGACTTGTTAGTGGGTCGCGCAGAAATGCTGAGTTCATTTCACCAGTGTAGAATGTTGAGTCTGTAACGTTCTCTACAGCGGCAATACAAAGGTAATAATTGGCGCAGCGCACACAAACGCCCACTTCCTGGTGTGGAATACATTTGACCCATCAAGGGCGCAAGGAATAAAATTTGGTTAGCTCAACGCCGGAATCAAGATACTTGTCTTTGTATACGCGAACTGCCTCTCGGATTGATCGTGTCAGGAAGCGTTTTGGCACGAACGTTTTCTCCCCGTCGAGCATGACAGACATGGCGACAGTGTATGCGCACTTTTGTATTTATTCAGAGCTCGAGTACTTGAGGGTTCTGCTGTCTGGCGGTGTGCCGTTTTTTTGCCTGACATTATCGCCCATGACGCCAGCGTGTGGGATGGTGACAGGCACGACTGCTCAGTAAACAGGCATCGGCGGCCATATTTTGCTGGTTGAAGCGAACCCCCTCATCCTTGAGAGCGAGCGGAGAAATGCGAAAAAACACTGAATCTGGCCGTTTTGCCAGAACTAGCGACGAGTGTCGTCTGCTACTTCCGTCAACGCGAGGAAATGATTGTTGCTAGCCACAGAACACTATCATGTAGAAAGGGAATGCTTCAGTATGTTTTTATTCTAGATGTAAGTCAGGGGTATATATAAGAGAGAGAAAGATGGATATAGAGGGGAAGATAGAGGAGCGTACAGTGTCGTAGGAAAATAAAGTAAACAAAGTTCCCAGTGACCGATGGCTGCAGGATCTTTTCTCAGATGACTAGTTCGTAATATGATAGCTCTTTGTACACAGTAGTTTCTCCTCACTTTTACTGTGTGAACGATTGCTGATTTACCAATGGTCTCATCTGAATAAAAATATGTAAAAGATTTGTGTTAGTTGCATGAAACTGGAACTCAGAGTCACTTCTCGTATAGGGCACTGCTAAGTGTAGGCTTTGAAAAAGGACCCTTCTTTGGGGAGTTGTGTCTTCTTTCTCAATCAAATACTGCAACATGTTTTTAATAGACATGAATGCCGAAATAGAGTGTGACAGGGTACCCAAGTTTTAAAAAAATCGAAGGTGGTGTTTTTTTTTATTCGCATCGGAATGTTTCGTTGTTTGATTTTTTTCTTATGTTTGCCTAAATATATCCCGACTATCGTATAACTCAAATACCTTATATATTTTTGATAATAGTCACATATAAATAAAATACTATCTGAACAGTACGTGATAATGATTAAATTATTTCAGGAGATACAGGCCTCCTAATTGTGCCATTTGTCGTTCGAGCAGGCATGTTTGGCAATTTTTAGAAAACGAAATACAATAGACATAAATATAATTACTATATATTACAAGCAAGCTGCACCCATAGTTTGTTTATAAAACGTATTCGAATTGTCCTAATTTTATCGTTTTAGTTATACACTTTCAAACATTCCCCCTCCATCAGTGTGCGTAAATACGACTGCCCATCTCTTCATGATTTACGATTTTTCCTATCGCCGAATTTTTTCTCTCTTGTAAAAACTAAGTTTGAATTCGTGCATACCAGACACTAGACAATTGCATATAAAAACATCAGTTGATTTAAAAATTTTGACCAGCCACCCTTTGGTCAATCTAATCTGAAATCACCCAATAACAACTTTTTATTGATGTAAACCCCACCATACTAGAAGAAAGAGGAGTTTTTTTTGTTTGTTTCTAGTAAGTAAAAAATATTTATCTGCTTTCCTTTCGCGTCCTTATCTGCTTGTAGGGCAATACGAAAGTCAAAAGAAAGCTCAATGCTCTGTTGTAATCATAAAGGGGTGGCTTTTCTTTTATGTTCAGTCTGTGATCAATCTTTCTTTCTTGATGAGTATTTTATTTAAGTAGATAACAAATGCAAATAGAATGCATGAAACGATAAACAAAAGGTAAAGAAAATGTATTTTAAGGATGATTTTTGGGAAAGGTTTGATTTAAATCATCACAGAGAAACCGGTGTGATTTAATTCACGATTTACATGTTGAAATGAATCAGGATTTAAATCATCTTAATTTTTATGCTCCACCCTAGTTAGGAGTGTTCGGTTCTTTTGCCGCGAGCTGGTGCCAGGGCTCTGCTCGGCGCTGCCGCGTTCCCATTGTTTTGTTTTCCCCACGCTCCCTCAACTGCATCTCACACTCCAACAGGCTCTGAGATAGACGCATCTACGCTGCAATCACGTAAGTTGGTATCCTCAAGAAATATATCCACAAAGTACTCACGTGCTTACCTTGCACGGCACAGGTCCACTTCGCGCAATCCAGTTTCCGCATGTGTACATAACTTTTCTCTGCACCAACACATCACATTCTGTGTTATCACTGCCTTTGCACACTAGCACGGAAAGGGGGCAACTTTTTTCAGGTTTGGGTTTATCACGGTTGAGTTAGTTCATCACTTTACTTGTTTTCATGTTATTGTTAATAATGGTATATTGCTGTACAATTGCACGTGATTCTGCGTATTTATTTTCACTCTTTGCTTTATTTTTATTGTTTTTCATGTTAGAGCAATCGGGTTCGAACCTTTTCGTAACTTATGTGGATAAAAGTCGGAGTAAATCTGAAGAACCTAAAATTTTGGTTTTCAAAGAGAGCGACTACAACGCTGCGGTAAATAAAATTAAGAAAAAAATCTTAGCGCAGTAAATGTAACAATATGTTTTAAAGCCGCTATTTTTTACGTACAGTATTATTTAGCGCAGGATAGCAAACAAAGAACCATTGATGACGTAGAACAGCTCCATGACCACTTTTCTAGACTGAGATTGTTTTATGTTTGAATAACAACGCCAACCAAAATTAAGCGTAACAATGAGGAAAGCAATAAACGCTATGCTAGTGGCTTTTGGTTCATAACCTAAATAACTCACACACGCACAAATATCAAGCATGCACCATTAATACGCACTTGTTCATTGTATGTGTTTTTGCGTGTTGTTTTCGTGTTTTTTTTTTCGTTTTTTATTCGTAAGTTTCCAGTTCTGAAAACGTATCTAAAGAGTACAGGTAGAAAAAATGAAGGCCCTACGGAGGCTTTAAGTAGGCGTATACACAGCTTGACGTTTCATACAGCTGTGATATGTTTTTATTGTTTACGTAATTTTAACCAGACCTGAGCCATTTAAGCAAAACAGCTTCTACAGTAAGATTAGTTTGCTTCTATCCGCAAACAGATAGATGCCTGTTCTGGCAAAATGACTTTTGCGTCGTACACTGTTGCATATATTATGTGTCGGTTGTTGATTGTTATCAGTTTTGTAGTTGCTACAAGAGGGTGAGTTCATGATTGTAATTTTTTTTTGTCTGGGACATGGCGATTGCACAAAACAAGCTTGATTAGAAAGAGCATAAAAACATATATGTGAGATAAGTGTAAAATGTTAAATCCAATGTAATTATCCTCATTGTGTGAATAGTTAACTTCAGAGAAATTGTGAAAGATATCGTTGAAAACTTTAAATCAGTTCTTTCAAAAAAAAAACTTAAAGTAACAATGTTTTTTGTTTGTTTTTTTATAAACTAGAGGGGCATACAAATTGCTTAAAAAGCTTAATACTCCACGATTACTCGTTTCATTCGGCCTATTCAACGCTGCTTTCATTTAAAACAATAAATTACTCAATATATTTCCAAAATATACAGACTGCCAACCCTACTCGAATGTTCCAGAAAAATTTAAAGTTATCAAACAGAGCGGATTTGAGACATTGTGAATATGGAGTCATGACAGAGTTCGAATGTGCTAGTATAGTTCTAAGATCACGTCAGACATTCTTTAAAAAACAATGCTTTTCGACTTACTTTTTTTTTCGGGGGGGGGGGGGAGGGGAATTGACGTTTGTAATAGGGCTGGTTCTCCAGAAAACACATCTGTATTGAGTCGCGCTTCATGCCAACATTCCTCTTGGTGGTTTCAAACACTGTTTTTAAAGTTAATAGCCTCAAATGACGCCGTAATTGTTTGAAACACATACAAAGCTATGGTGAGAAAGCTGGCAAATCGCAGGATGCTCGCAATAAACGAGTGCCTAACGCAAGGTGGTTTTGCAAGGTGTTATGAGAAAAGTAACCCGAGAGTTTCACATCAAAAAAATGAACTAGGCGTTCCGCAAGCTTAAACTCAACCAGAATGTGGGCTTTAGCGTTTAAAAATTGTCAACGCTTGGCGTTAGTCCTATTCAAAAGATGGAAGCGACTTTCAAAACGCATGGATGATGGAATGGGGCTCATTTCCGGCAGCAGCCGCTGGCTGTCTCCATATGCTCGTTGGCATTTTGGGCGGCGATCGATCCTATAAATTTTTTGAAAAACAAGATACGCTCACAATGTCAACCTTTTTTTTTTTTTTAGAAAACGGTAGTTCGTTGTACGATGCTTGTTGGGCCGTCAAGATTCCCATTTAATCAGACTTCGTTGAGGCGTGGGGATACTACTCCAGCTCCATGCCCGATCTTCTTGACAACTTAGAACGCGCTGGAATGTAAACGGGATAAAGGGAAGCAACAAGAACGCGAAAAAAACGAGGACAGGAAAGATGTTTTTGTCCTGTCCCCGTCCTTTTGACGTTCTTGTTGACTTCCTTGATCCCCGATCTTTTTTTTTCGTTGATCACCTGCTTCCGTCACATGCCACCGCTCAAAAAAAATCGACCCGATATATGCATTGCGCTAAGAAAACAGGTGTTATGGTACGCATATGTACACAGAAAGCACCATTTGTCCCACCTAGGCAGAATTGGTCCCGCGCGATAATTCCCAACTCCAGTACACGTATCTCTTACTGAAAATTTCTAGGAAAGCGAAATTCCCGTGACGGATTCTAGATACGGTATCGATTTCTCGACGTGCACAACGTCACGCCCAAAAGCTCACCGGACTCTATTTCATTGTAAACCGTGATAGCTGGTGACAACACGATAAAGGCCTGTGCAGATCCCGGCCGTTTTTTAAGACCCGCTAGCGAAGACTTCAACACCAATTGATCTCGTTCTAACGTTATCTCAGTTCGATTTTGTCAAATTGTTTTTTTTTCTCTTTCTGCTGAGTCAACTTGACGTGTCGCGCAGCCGACCTACGTGCATCATTCAAGCGCTCACTCACGAGCAT
>JABSTQ010008857.1:0-27630 GCA_013358835.2 Ixodes persulcatus
TCACAGCCTCACACGCGCTGCACAAGACAAAGAGCTTCCCGAAGGCGACCCGCCGATTAGAAATTTGACAAAGAAGGATTAGAATTTTTTAAAATTACCCGAGACTGGGGCGAGAAAACTATGAAGCATCAAAACGTGGAAGAGAAAGGCAAAGTGAGAGTAAGAAACGTCTCGATCAGAAATCTCACAAAGAAGCGTATGCAAATTGGCACTGGGAGCACATGAAAAGACACCAAATGAAGGTGTACAGGGGGACATCGGCTGGTCGTCTTTTGAGTGAGGTTGATCGAAATGGATGATGCGCGGTGGGCACAGAAGGTATTCAAGTATTTATACATGAAAAGTTTAAACACAAAATGGACAAACGGAGCCCGAGAGCTTACATTTAAAAGCATACACACTATACTCGCGGTCAGCTTTCTGTGGCAATGCAGTCAATGCTAGGGGAGAGGGTGCACCAACCGCTGTACACGCGCTTTCCCCCTCTCTTTCGGATTGACACAGAAATCTGGCCGCGAGTATAGTGATGGGGCTGAGCAGACTACTTCAATGGAAAAGGGAGTGAAAGAGGCAGAAAGAAAAATCTGGGAGGTAAGAATGCAGGAAAAATCAGGTCTAACAATGTACAGAAACAGCATATAAGAAAAAAAAAAATTGGTTTGACAATTCACTGGGAAGTTCTTTAGTGTTTGAGGCGAGAACGGGAGTTTTGATGTTAAAGAAAGTAGGCAGGCGAGCTGGTTAAGGATAGACCCCAGGTAGCACAAAACATTATAATAACATTAATTTTTTGTTGTGTAAGTTTAAATAACGTTTTGTGTTAGGTGTAAATGTTACAGCAACGTTCAAATAGAACACACAACGTTTTAGGTATGTTCTCAATGTTAGTGTAACGTTCAAATTAAACATACAACGATATTGTTGTGTACAAAACGTTTTAACAACATTCAATACATAACTGTAAAGCAATGTTATGAGCACTAACATTAAAGTAACATTTAGTAACATTATGCTCCTAACATTATTTTGAAGTTTACAATGAAACATAGTAACAGTGAATGCAGAACCATGAAATAGTGTTGCAGGAAGTAACATCAAAATAACATTTTAACATATATTTCCAATGTTATTTTGAAGTTTACAAGGAAACATAACAGTCAATGCAAAATAGTAAATAAATGATATAAATAGTAACACTGAAATAATGTATTGGTTTGATCACATATCTGTTTTTCAAACTTTGAATAATTGTTCCAAATACGAACATTTAAGAAATTATTTGACAATATTGTGTTTTTAACATTGTTTTGAAGTTTACGATGAAACGCCACGTACAGTAACAATTTATTGGTATAACGTTTTGAAAAGGAGTATAACATTTTTGCAAACATTGCAAGAAAATGTAGTACACTATTTTAGTTTCAGATTTTATTGAAATGTAGCGTGAAGGTACAAAAAATGGCAAGGAAAATGAAAATATATGCTATGCTACTTTTTTGGATTTCATGTCTTTTGCCCTATAAAGATGGAAGCGTTTCGATTAAGCTTTTCTGTAGCAGCTGCTAACTCCAAAAAACGGAAAATCTTGGAAACCTAAATGTAAAATGTGATCCATAGAAAGACGACCATAAATAGAATGTACTTGTTTAGCTTGTTTTTTATTCACATGAATACATTCACTTCCCTCTACCAGGAAGGTCTGAGGGGAGAGGTGGTGGTTATGTCAACTATGGAGCTTGTGGATAAGTAAAGCAATGGATGTGTATCACGACAGCCCTTTCGTCCCTTCTTCATAAACGTCAGTCTCTCGGCTTGCCAGCTTGACCCTTCTAAGGCGTTCACTATATTTCCTTGGCCCTCTTAAAGTGACCTGCATCACGCTACGATTTACTACAGAGACGCCCGAAGGTGGTGGATTAATTATCTGAAAGTATAGAAACATGAAATAAAACAAAAAGTTTTTCTTTTTCTTCTTATAAAGAAATTTCCGTCATGCTTTTTTTTTTTTTTTAATGATCAAAAATGATTCTGGGCATATCTGGTGTTTATTACGACTAAATAACGTGTGGAATGGGAAGAAAATAAAATTGGCCAACATAATATTCGTTTCATTCGGCCAGAATAAACGTCTCAGTGTCCCAAATAATAAAGTATTTTTCTTTCTCCCTTATTCGAATTAAATATATGTATGATATATTTACTGCACTTTGTATGTAGAGAATGTAAATAGGGGTGCTGGTGCCGTGGGAAGGCTGGCATCCATGCAGCTATGTGTAGGAGTGTAGGAGTGAACGGGAAGGGAAGTGTTTTGTAAGGTGATGCTGGCGATGCGAAGTAGCCGGTTGACGATCGCTTCGTGATGGGTGCAGAGGACGGCGAGACGGTTATTTTGACAGAGGTGAAGCGACTTGTCGGCACATGTATGAGCAGGGAACTGTGCGGCTTGCAAGAACGCCGGCAAAATGTTAAGAGGCTGCGCAGCTGCGCCAGAAAGAAGGATTGGGAGATGCACTATAACTATGTGAAGTTCGGGGTTAGGGTCAGCCGGAAGACGAGATTTGCGGGGCTTTCCAGGGGTGATCCATTTCCCACCTAGGTCGTCTCCCTCTAGGGGGATTTTCATGTCCTGGCTCAGGGTGGACGCAGAGATATTGGTGAGCTGCGAAGCGGCGGTGTCGGCTGTAGCAATATTCGAGGCAGAAACGGGCGCGCCGCTCGCAGAACGAGACTCGAGCGAGCCGATCTCTCGGCGGATGTGCTGCGGCGGGCCGACGGAGCGAGGCGATGTTTACACCAGGATCACATACAGTTCTCTGGGGTTTGCGGAGCCCGGAGAAGACGTCCGCTCTCGTCGGAGGTTTGCAGCAGTCTCCGGACACTGAAGGTAAAGGCGTTCACATCGAAGAGTTCACCATTGAAGGGGGGCTACTGAGGTTTTAAGAGCCACTGATCGCAGCAATCGCATTCCAAAGACACCATGTTGTCGTAGATTGTTTGTCACCGGCTACCTCATGTAGGGCTGAGGCCAGGGCTGTAAGGATCCATCGCCGGAAAAGTGGAGGAACCACGGTGGAGGAACAAAGCAGCGACGTGAGGCTTGCCGAGTCGGTTCCTGGTGCCGACGACGTTCGAGCAACGCTTCCAAGAAGACTGGATATTCTTTCCGGCGAGCACACAATACTTAGCCAGCATGCTTGTGGCTGATGCGGATCGCAGGAGGTGGATATCAGGACAACCAACGTACAGCAAATAGGTCGAGCACGGTAAATGGCACAACGGTGGTGGCCGCCGCCATGTTAAAATGAAACGAAGCCAAACCAGCCAAGCTTCAGTTTAGTACACAATGCTCTTCAACACACTTTATTACAAATAATTATATAAATGTTACAACTTTTTTTTTATCTGAAAGTTTTAATTTAAGTCGACTAAAACAAGCACATTCACGTTGCGTCAAATAAACTTGGTCGGAACTCGGAACCAACGGGCATCGCCGCATCGCCATCGCCATCGTAAAAACGAAGCGAGTTTTAAAACTTTTGGGCGCTTTCACACTTCAGGAAAAAACATCGAAGAACGTTTTGGAAAAAGGAAGTGTCTTAGGTGCCGGCGTGCTCATAGAACCAGCTGTGGATTTGAGTCTAATTGGTGAGTGCTCGCCCACTCGTTTTACTTTTTGAGTCCTTTCTGTTCGGAGCGTTTATGACGTGTTCTTGTCTGTGCAGTCGGCGTGAAAGCGAACGTGTGCGGTTCCTTGTCGCACACGTGCTTTCCGCATTGAATGACCCTCGATCTTTTGCCAAGGAAGTCCCGGAACCGACCTGTCACTGAGCGAGCAGTCAGATTGCTGGAACTCACCGAGAGGCAAAGGTCCCACCGGAGGCACGGGGGGTCAAGCGAGGCAGTTGGTGAGTGTATCAGGGAGCTTTATCTCGTATTGTGTTGTATTGCATTTTATTGCACAGTGCCGCCCGGTGTGCAGGTATTCAGGGAAAGGCATGCGGCCATACACGTTTTGTGCCCCTGACACCGACCGGGCGGTGGACAAGGCTTGATTTCTGCAAATCGGGTGGCGGCTTGGTACCACCTGGCTAGGCGGTGTGTTTTGCGGAGCCCATGACTGCTAAAGGTAGCCGTTAGCGTGCTGGCGTTTGTATTCGCTTCCACTGTGGGAGGTTGGATTCAAGCTCGAATTTCTTCCTCGGAAACTACTCAAAACATTGCGTGACGCGCGCCTTTAGAAGTAGAGTCTGTATTGATTATGTTGTTTGCGAAGAGTATAAAGGGTTCTTTTTCAATCAATCAATCAATACTTTATTTTCTTTCACAAGAAAGATAGCAGCTGGGACAAAAAGCTGCAACAAGTGCAGCTTGGCGAGGCCCCAGCTCCAAGAATGCAACTAGCATTTGACAACAGTCAAACATGCACTAATGCACAACAGTACAGGCAAAATAAATATATATACAGGGGCGTACTTTTAGCTCAAAGTACAAAACAAAAAAAAATGACAAAATAAAACAAGACATTATTGTTACTTAGTACAGTTTTCGACTGGGGCACTGACTTTTTATACAAAATCCTGTATATGTTGCGCCACAGGCAGTACTTCATTGTGAAAGTTGGAAGAAAAAACAAAAAAGCGCATTGAGTAGTGACAAACGAAACACAAAAAGCATTGAATACTGTCTGAGGACCTATGTAGCTTCCATGGAATCCAGCAAGGTGACTGCAGCTGTTTCCACATGGCCCCGATCTCCGGCGGCAATGGGTTGCGTCCGTGAACCAAAAAGACTTCCCCAACGCCATCCTCTCAACTGTGCTCGGAACATTTTGTGAAGAGTAAAGCTATACGCACTCTGTACTGCACTTCGGCCGGAAATGGCTATACGCACTATGCGAAACTCGTATAAAACAAATTGTTTTAACGAGTTTTCTAAGCGGTGGCATAGCATAGTGGTAAGGTGTCTGCTTTATACGCAAGTGGACGCGGGTTTGATCCGTGGGGGGGGGCTACTCTTTCCTTTTTTTTCTTCTCTCTAACATTTTGTTTTGTCAAGGCATTCGGCAATATTTACGACATTTCTCTTTTACGATAAACACTGAAAATAAACGGGAGGCGCTCACTTGATCAAATGACGTTTGAGCGAACGCCCACGTTTCACCGAATGACACTTTAGCGAATAGTCGGACGCCGCCAAGCGGCGTTTTCGGGTGGGCCAAATGGGTTCACATTTTTGTAATGAGCCGACACAGACTGTCGCTGCAAAGCGGCGAAAGCGCACCGCGGCGGATGGGTTAACGCGCGCCACCGTTATTCGCTAAAACGTCAATTCGCTCAAATGTTGCTGTTTGCTAAAATGTCATTCGCTCATGTGATATGGACCCGAAAATAAACGAATGTTGTCGACGAAACTTCGCAGAACTAAATGGTATGGGACTCCCTCTCCGGAGGTGCGATCAGGGACAGCGGGGTTCGGGTTGCCAGCTGGATGCCGTGATGTGGCGTTTACAGGTTAAGTTTTGTAATTAGCAGCCGCACACCTCCCCAGTGATACACGTGCCGTTCGAAAAGGGTGACCCAAGCGGCATGAGCTCTCCGCGTAGTGCATATAGCTTTACTCTTATGTGAATGGAGCGCGCACCAAACTTAACGCTGTACTGTCAATGAACATGGGATATGCTTGCAAGGTGCGTGCAAGTTTTTTTGTGATAATTGCTGTTTCAGCTCGGAAATTTTTGTTACCGAATTTATCTTAATATTGATATTTTGAAGTGTTGACAATGACTCAATTTTATCAGGTAACACACATAGTTGAAGGCTGATTTCTACGGCTGGGTGTGGCTAGAAATCGTATAAAAGCTAGTTCTACCGGTTTTCCTGAATCGCAATCTCCTGTGCAATACCAGAGAGCTGTGAACCTATGTTGACTGTCACAATGCGACTAGATTCTTCTTATTTTTAAAATTAGTACATAATGTAGATGGAAAGAAAACTTAAATTTCTGTCTTCAATTTCTGTTGCTGAAAGTTAAAACATGCTTGTGCATCGATTTTGAATCGTTGAAGCACTGATTTACTCGCTCCGGCAATCGGCCCATCTCGACTTTGCTCTTTTCAGTTCTCGACAAAAGACACACTTGTCAGCACGGGATCCTCAAATGAAACGTTTATAAACACCGATGCATGAGCATGTTTCATCGTTTATAAACATTGATGCATGAGCATGTTTCAACTTTCAGCAACAGAAATTGAAGGTTTCTTTCCAGCTACATTATGTACTAATTTTGAAAATGAGAAGAATCTAGTCGCGTTGTGGCGGTCTGCATAGGTTCACGGCTCTCTGTTTTCGCGCAGGAGATTGCGATACAGGCAAACCGATAGAACTATCTTTTCGACAATTTCCAGCCACACCCAGCGGCAGAAATCAGCCTTCAACCAAGTGCTGTAGATAATAAAATCGAGTCATTGTCACCACTTCAGAATATTGATATTAAAATAAATTCAGTTCCAAAAAGTTACAAGCTTATGTAGCAATTATTAGGAGAAAACTTGCACGCACCTTGCGAGCATACCCCATGTTCATTGACGGTACAGCGTCAAGTGCGTTACGCACTCCATTCACAAAATGCTCTGAGCACAGTTGAGAGGATGGCATTGGGGAAAAGTCTTCGATTTAGGGATGCAAGCCACTGCCGCCGGAAACTGGGGTCATGCGGAAAGCGATGGAGCTCAAAGACATTGCAGCCGCACTCACCTTGCCGGATTCTGTACAAGCTACATGGGTACTCAAACAGTATTCTACGCTTTCTGTCGTTATTCGTGCACCTTAACTGTGCAACGGTGTCCCGATGACCGGGGGACTGTCGCCATCCAAGCCCGTGCTTCTAATTAAGTTTGGGAGTTTAAAACAGAGAAGAAAACGCGAATGAAGTTTGGGCAATGCCTACACCCAACACTGGCAAAGCCTCCCATCCGGGACTTTATCTCTTTCTAACGCTCCATCCAGCAAGAAAGAAAGCGCCGGTAGCCCTTTCCCCTTTTCTCCCTCGCCCTCTTTCAGTAAAACGGTCTATATAGACATTTTCTGTGTACTGTCGTCCCCAGTCACCTAATAGGCCTATCCGGTACGGGCGACGAAAAAAATAATCCAACGTTTCAACCTGCAAATAGTAAAAAAATAAAGGGGAGGCAAAACGAGAAAGTGTGACGGTTACGTTTATATCCTAAATGCCTTCTATTGGCATGGCAAAGGCAAAACAATGTTTTCGCCCATACTGGAAGTGACGTCAATTCAAGATGGCCGCGCACTTGCAGAAAAGGTCTGTATGGCTCTGCTCTGTGGAAAAGCAACACCAGCGGAAGCAAGCTTTACGGGTGTTGCTTCTCCGCAGTGCACCAGTGCTCGGAAAAAAGTGCGCTCAACGGTGCCGCGAGAACAAAAAGTATGAATTACACGAAAACGCTCTTCGAGTGAAGCGGCTTATGAATACATTGAAAAAGTAGCGGGACAACCCAAGTTTTGAAAATTGTTTGACTTAACCAGAAGTATTAAATATCCGAGTTTGAATTATCGCAAGCCTACTGTATATACAAAGGGAGATCTGGCTCAGTTTAATGTGCTTAATATCACTGAACAGTTGTGCAATTCTAATTTGCTAGTTTTATTTCTTAAGCACTTGTTGTATGGGGTATTCATATCAATGCAAATTTTTACGTTGGTTCAATTTATGGAAGGTTTGTTTTATATGTCATGTACAGTAGAAAGCAGGGGAGCTGGGCTAGTTAGTAAGCACGTTGCTCGCTCACTTTAACCATGTATGTCACATACAATTTGTTGTTATTGTGTGTTGATTTCGAATCCTCTTCTGCTCTTTATTTCAAGCTGCACTTGCATTCACTATGAAGATACCGAAGAAGTCTTCAACTGGAGGAAAACTATAAGCACAAGCATGGAGGTATTGTGGCAAGTAGGTATGGCTCAGCTTCAAGCTGTCACAATATATACTCTTGTTTGTTCATTCCTAATCACCTGTTCTAGTCACCACTTCTAGTCAGTTTCAAGCTTGTTGCTGTAGTACAGAGCGCGACACTGTTAGCACGAACAGGCGATTGCCGGTTTTTCCAGTTTTTCTCTGTGGAAACCAAGGGATGTCATCCAAGTCGTTATTGCTATGGAAAGAGCTTATTTAGTTCTATAATGTAAGCGATAAAATTTAGTGCTCGCTAATACTATTTAGAAGTAAGAAGCTAAACCAATCACGCACAAAAAAGGCGCAGGATTGCAGCGCATTCACTGTTCGCGATTGGTTTGGACGGTGATGCCAAGCGCACAAAGAAAATGAGCTTCGTGACGGTGCACTTTTGGGGCTGCTTGATTGACTCTATCAAATGGTAGCGTCGGCCGCGGTCGGACTTGAGGCTGGTTCACACACACCCGACTGCTTGCAACCGGAGAGGCTTAGAAACAGTCTTTAAACTTCTTGCGACTGTTTACGATTGGCTACGCGGCGGTGCAGCCAGTCGGAAGCAGTTACAAGGTGCTTAAAACCGGTTTTAAGACTCTCCGGTCGCAAGTGTTCGTAAATGTGTGGACCAGCCTTTAAAGCGAAACGGAGCGTAGTGATCCTCAAAAACACCGACGTTCGTGCCACTTTTGGACAGGCTCGTGGGGCAACGATGGGCACCTGGTGGCCGTGGAGTCGACGGAGCTGTCCCACGTGGTCAACACCCTCAAGCCCAAGACGACCTACGAGTTTCGTCTCCGGGCGGAGAATGTCCTGGGCCTCAGTGACTATAGCGACTCGCTCGTCCTCACCACGGACGAGGAAGGTAGAAGATTTCATTTCACTCTCTTAAACAATTCTGTAAGTTCCCTTTTCTGCAGAGCACGGGGGCAGCCAATCACGAGAAACGACAGAAGGGTGCCACCGAATGACGACGCTCACGATAAGATTAGATTTAAAAAAACGGTGACATGTGCAAAGACAATGAGAAAGTGAAACGTTGTCCCTACGCACGTTGGAAATCGTTGGTTATAATTACAATCGGAGCTTCGCCATTCGCTGGAATCAATTTTTTGTGCGATGTAACCAGCTGCCTTTGTGTATTTTTGTTTTAATCGAACTCGCAGATTTGTTGGAAGCTGCAGTTTTTTCAGGGGCGAATTGATAATCTCAGTGAAAAACTCCATCTTTCGAATTAAAATCGCTCAAACGCTTATCGTTCATAGAACATTTGGCAGCAGAGAGCTTTAGCAAAGCAGAACCTCCGTGCCGTACTCTTCAGGCCGTTTGTTCCAAATCGTTACCTTGAATGATGTGCAAAAAAAAAAAAAAAATTAACAGCAGCCTCGTCGAAGCAGACGACAAGCTTATGTTTCCATGTCAAGTACATCTGGATTAAATCCCAATACCGGCTTCATTAGCCTCGCATTCTCTAGTTGCATGCGTTCGTGCAATAGCTCCTGCATGACGAACGTTGAATACAAAATTAGCGGACCCGTGAATGGCTGAGCGCGCGTCCTGTATTTCTTTTTACGAAATTCAGATGCGAAGTTACAATTTACTCGCGTTCTTTTAAAGCACGTACCGACCCTCCATTACATCTGAGTACCAAGCCACGGGCGAGGTATTTAGTACAACAAAAAACAATGGCTGTTTCGTTGCCAAAACACGTTACCACCAAGCCCAATGTAATTGTGAGGAATAAATAGTCACAAAATCGAAACAAAAAAGTGGCACGTAACATTAAAAAAATAAAATCTTTGTTGTCCTAGGAAGATGTATTCGTTGGCAGAACACCTTCATGTAAACTCTTTTAATCAATCACTTTCACGCGCTTTACGTGTTAAGATTATATGGCATTTCTGCACAAATTAGTCAAACGTGTGACTTGTACCCTCTAAAAAGAGCCCGTGCATCTACTTCTCCACACAACACTGGGAGAGCCAATCATCGCAACTTACGGAGGCAGCTCAGCGAATGACGATGCCGAAACATATGTTTAGAAAAAACAACGCACTCTGAGTTTTTTGGTCGAAACATATGTTTCGGCATCGTCATTAGTTGGGGTCATTGGCTGTCCGAGTGTTTTGCGGGAAAGTAGACGCATGTTCTTTTTTTAGAGTGTAGCAGAATCCTCTGATTCAAGCCAGATTGACTGGCACACTGCCCTCTCCTTCATTTTGCAGCACCTGGCGGCGCACCGCGAGATATCAAAGTGACACCGACTGGTTCCCGCAGTCTCCGCGTCTCTTCGATGGTAAGACCGTATCGTGTGTATATTCTTCTCAGGTCTGAAGACCGCGGATAGGGCTCGTCGTTCTCTATCAGAATCCAGACGTTTTCTTATAACGGGTGTTCGGGAATAGACACTTAGAGTGTTGTTTTTTTTCTACGCAAAACCGAACACGTATGACTTGACGCTCAGTCTCCACCCAAAATGTAGCGCTAGCAGTCCAGACAAGGAGTCCAAACTTTAGAGCTTACCATTATTTTCTTCGAGAGGTACAAGTGGTTCCCAGAAATGTTTATTATGAAAATCGGCACCGCCCTAGGTACCCGACGCCATTCATCTTTATGCTTTCGTGGGTTCTGTCGGTCGTTGTTTTTATCATTGAGAACATCCAGAAATCGCTTACAGCTTTTGAAGCAGATAATAGCAAGCTTTGATTCGGAACGTTAAAGGTGTTATAACCCGGGGGAGAAATCCCTTCCTTTGCTCCCCGAGATGCGCATCAAGTAAGAATGACGTCACGAATTTTGCGCGATGCCGCTCTGGCGTAGACATCCCAGGCTGGAACTGCACGAATAGTCCCCGCCTTGGCGTGAGATCTCTTCGCAATCGGTGGTATTTCTGTTCGCGTGTCTGGCAACTTTATAAAATTTGCTCAGCGGGATACTGGCAATGACCTCGAGATCGCTTAACTTGTTGTGACTTGCGCGGTTGCGCATGTTGTCCGAGGCACTCGGCGGAGTCTTCGATATTTATCAATGCCTTTCTCAAGCCACTCCAACAACGGATTTTGAATTCCACGTTCTTTATGATGCATCCACGCATCCAATAAGCATATTTTTCCTTTAGCAGGAAGCAATTCGTCGTCTTGGGCATCTAACAGCGCTGCAGTGCTGCCATGATCGCGTATCGCCGTTTCATGTACGCTTTCATTTTGCTACTCTCGTCAGCACGCACCGAGCCTGTGTTGTCGAGAGTTTGATCTCTAAATGCGTCTGAGAACACTGACATCCCTTTCGGCTCCCCGCCGTTCCTGTGAGTGATTGAATCGGGGAGGGCGTCCTGCTGGCTCCGCCAACCACTGACGTCACGCACGTTCCTCCCCGGAACGCACCCCCTTTGTGAAAACTTATCTTAACAGTATACGTTTGGGAGGAAAGTGGGCGTTTGGCCATGCGTCATTCATTTTTTCTAGTTAAAAAAAAACAACAAAACAATATATCCTCAAGCACTTGGTAAACTAAAAAATAATAATAATAAATTTGTCTTTTCGCGAAACATAAAAAGGCGCCACAGGAAAATTGCCCGTATAATAACCAAAGTTTTACTGAAAAGACTATTTTTTCGGGACCATGGCGAAGCTAAGCATTTTAAATAAACGCGGGCGGTTATCTCGACGCCCTAATTTTGTGGTTTCTCAGCCAGCTTCTGATACTTTCTCGCTTTTGTTGGAGTACGCCCAGTAGACTAAGCGAATCTCAAAAAGGAAATACGATGCATCTGTGTTCAATATTCGGGACAGACTCAAAGTTGAGGTGTTCAAACTACTTAGGATAGAATTTTTAGAATATATGCTTATGTTATAGTAGTTTTCTATTGTTCTAGAATATACCAAGACCCGCCATGTACGAGCTTTTGGCGTTATCTTAACCTAACCGTCTTATTTATAATTTCCAAAAATCAAATATCCAAGTTTCGCACATCAACCTTCAAGCTCAACATCTGGTTCTCAAGCTAAGCCACGTCAAACAGCCAGTACCATGAAGCTACGAGCTCGTAATTAAGTAAACTAACTAGGTAAGCAATGCTTTATTTGATAAACTTACGGTTCATTCAATGAGACGTCCAACCATTCAATCTATTCATATATCGATTGATTCGTCAAACGATCATCGAGTAAACAAACAGTTAGGTACTCAGTTACACCGATGACACATTTCCCTTGTTGCACTGACGTCACTTGAGCGTCCGTTGCGGTGTCCTTGCTGCAGAGCGCGTACCTTCTTCGGCACACATTTATCAAACTTTCTCGGCAAGAACAAATAGAAATGACCACCGGCACGGTGAGATGACATCACGTGTAGGCTAAAGCAGAGTCCTTCAATCTTAAAAGCCTTTTCAAAAGTGCTCTATGCATCTAGTAGCTGCTGTGCAAATTATCTCAGTCCGCCATTTTTTTTTTTCCGGCATGTACTCCGATAGTGCATTGGGGAGGAGCTTGAGCGTTCGACGAGGACGCTGGTCCAACTACAAGTTTTGTGCCCGAAAACTTGCGACCACCAAACTTGCTTGATAAGGTTTTGGAAATGGTGTATTATGTGTACAGTAAACGAAGTGTCCACTCAATGGGTTGGATCGGTCAATCAACCAGCGACTGTTAATCGAACGCGTGTACTTCTCCCAGCCTCCGTCCGAACCGGAGTCCCAGGGAACGGTGCAGGGCTACTACGTGGGCTACCGAGTCCGCGACTCCAAGGAGTCGTACGCTTACAAGACCCTAGAGGCCGCGTCGACCTCTCTGGGGTCGTCGTCGTCGGGCCTCCAGGAGTGCGACCTCAACGACCTACGCAAAAACACGCGCTACAGCGTGGTTGTCCAGGCCTTCAACGGCAAGGGCGCCGGTCCTTCGTCCGAGGAGGTCTTCTCCCAGACGCTCGAAATAGGCAAGCCACGTCTAGCCTCTGATGCAGTACCTGTGTGTCCGAGCAATCCCACCTAGAAGTCAAGGCCTGCGCGTTACGTCATCGTTAGAGGATCCCACCCCAAGCGGCAAACACGCTGAGGCTCGACGGAAACGCCGCAAAGCTACAGACGCGGCTGTCTTTGAAACGCCCTGTGCTAGTGTCGTACTCGTTATGAGACACTGCACGGAGCATAGAGTTATTACAATAAACGCTAGAGGCTCAGCTGGCGCTAGTGTGCTGTTGCATTTTGAAGCAGACAGCAAGCAGTCAGAAATTGACTTCCGGTAATTCATTTCTATGGGAAAAAGCGAGTGCATTTTCTCTCTGCGCTCGATTATAAGAGCAAATATCATGAATAATTTGTATGTACTAGGCACATTGGAACATTTCTCAGTCACGCAGACGAAATAATTGGTCAGTTTCAGCATTTTTATATGAAATTCGTGGCATGAAATACGGTGTTAAAACCGCTTCGTACGTGTATTTATGTGCACTGTCGGACACTGTTAGCGCGAACACGGCGTCGACGCTTTCCCAAACGAAAGAAGGACATGTGGAAAACCAAGAGAGACGGCAAGAACTACGCAGTAACACTGGATAAGTAACTCCTTGTGCACGCAGACTATCAAAATAAATTGAAAGCCACGTAATATAGTCCGATTTGCAATAAATAAGTTCTACTTTATTCTTTCTGCTCATGAATATGTGCAAAGATGCATGTTCAAATCATCAACCGCACGCTCCAAATCTTTGCAAATAGGGAGAAGTCAGAGAACAGGTGCCCGATAAAAACTACCCGACATAGGAAATAATAAAAAAGCACACCTTTTGTAGTCCACGTACTTTATTTCTTACATTCGAATGTTTTAATTTTAACCGATCGTAAAGATGCACTTAACGGAGTCATTTTCATTGAGTGACAGGACGGGCATATTAGCAATATATAAGCGCCGCCGCAATGCTAGCGAACCTTGAACACACTCTACATTCTTTTCGATCGTTAGTTTGCTTAGAATCGTCGCTCGTTTTCACATACCTTCCTTGAAACAAGGGTTTGGGGCCTGAAATAGAGCGAAGTTTAACACCGTTCAGTGGTAAAAACAAATGCTGTAACTAAAGCAATTACACTTTCACAGTACCAAAAAAGGTACATACTATCCGGTACAACCGAAATGACAAACGTTATTTATGTTATTTTCCGGCGAAGAGACAAAATTCACGCGCGTTTTCCCATAGGAATACACAGGGAGGCTGGAAATGTAGACTGCATGCTGTCTGCTTCAATTTGCAACCGGAAGTCCCGTAGACACTAGCGCCAGCTGAGCCTCTAGCGTTTATTGTAATAACTCTATGGCCCGGAGCACTGGCGGCGATGCTGACGCAGGCTAGGCGGTGCTGTGCAGATCCGCTTGTGATGACGTAGAGGGTGGAGCGGCCCAGGCCTCGTTTTCTTGGTGATATTAGCCCGAGCAGGCGTCCACTGGCTCTTGCGGGGCCTTGACGCAGAACCCTCGCAGAACCCAACAGAAGGAAATGTGTTCGCGCTGTAGCATGACAATCGAAAACGCCTCGCTTTCATTTTACCGAGCATCGATTCATAACATGCTTCTGTGCTCCGACTTATAACTTTCTGTGATCAAGGATTTTGATTGTGCGATCGAAACGCTGATGACGCTCGCTCTTCGTACCTGTGCAGCAGCACCTAGCAGCAAAAAGTCATATAGTATTTTGTGGTTGAGAACATGTTTCCAAGAACAGTCAGTTGAGCGGTGTAATATTTGTGCGGATGTCGCCTCGCTAGCTCGTTTGTCAAAGTGTCAAACTCTCGTCCGGTGGAGTGGCATTCTGGCCGGCTTTCCTGTTTCAGTCATGGGCATTCGTTGTGCACCTGTACTTAGCGCGGACCCGTGATTGGCTCGCTTTTAAATATCTTAAAACTTTAAAGCAAAAAGGTTAACATGTATGCCCAAAGATATAGGACCACCCAATTCTGTTTAATGAAATCGTGTCCTTGTGCTTTTAGTTGTCCACTCTGCTTTAAAGAATATCTCTATATAATTTTACACCGAACTTTTTGTTGGACTTTGTTTGCAGATCCGCCGACTGCGCCATCTCTGAAGCTCGTGTCTTCGACGTCGTCGTCCGTACACCTAAGTTAGGAAGTGGCGCAGGAGCAGCCAATAAGCGGTACGATGGGCCAAAGCCACCACTGACTTTAGCGAGACAACAGGGGGATCGAAGCTGGGGTTGACGAAAATTCATATATCTAGTTCAGAGGCTTTCATAACTACTCTTCAATATACGTTGTTGATGTGTTACCTTATGCCATGAAAAGCTTGTGCCACCATTATAAATATTCTTGGATGTAGGCGTCCGCAGCTTAGTTGAGTGTGGCAGAATCACGTAAATAATTATTCATTTTTGCATTCTCTCTTTGACTATCATATGTTAGGTGAAACAAAATTACTATCGTAAGGAGCACGATTTTGGTGAGAATAACGTCCGTACGAGTCACGCAAAAATGCAGAATTTCAGTGTTTTTTTTTTGTTTTTTTTTTTTTGTGCGATGAGCCACCGCAGGGACTCGGCTTGTTCAGGGTCTAATTCACTTGATGAACGTCATCACTGGTACTCCAGAAGCCCTCAGGCACCTTTACGGCCCCGAAGATGCAAAATCCTTTGACGAAACGCCACATTGAGAATGAAAATGTTTTATATAAAATATGTCCAATAAACTCCCCTGGACTTATACACAAGTTTCTAAGTCTTATATAAAATCTTGTACCATCTTATATGCTTCTGAATGTTTACTGGACACATTCGTATAATGTATTTCGCAAAATACGCGCCACTCTTCCTAGTTCCTAGCAGCGTTTACTGCTCTCTGTGTCGTGTTAAGCCACACGCACACCGTTTATACGTCACACAAGAGACATTGGCTTCGCCGCAGATATGGCGACAGAATTATTTGCGCACATGCATCGGGTATGTTCGGAGCGTGTTTGCTTCATCCATATGTCGTACAGGGAAGAAATAGCCTCTGGCAGTGTCTGCAAACTGTATTTACACATGAATTCTTATCAGTGTGACCCTACATTTAAGAAGGCAGAAAGGGATGCAAAGCTAGGAGGTGGCCAGAGTAGCGACGCGAGAAACAAAAAGAGAACGACGACGCGCTCTTGACGTCTCAGGGTTCGTGCTCTTCCAACGCACCGAGGCGAGTCCGAACCCGAGCGCGCTGACCTCGGAGTCGTCGGGCGAGTGGTTCGAGGTGCAGATGGGCGCCGACCGGTCCGCCTACGCCTTCCGGAGCCTGGGCTGTGGCAGGCGCTACGCCTTCTACGCCGTGGCCTTCAACGCTGCCGGTAGGGGGCCCCACAGCAACACCGTGCACGCCAAGACGGACGGATCCAGTGAGCCCGCATTTCACCGCATGCGTCTTCGGCCGCCCCCGCGTGCACAGCTATTATTTGTTAACGAGTCTCTTCGCCCGAAGGAGGTATTGCTCGAGCGCCGAAAAACACTTTCGTAACGGGCGTGTTATAGTATACGTCTAGCAGAAAAAATAAAACAGAAAGAATGGGCCCGTCTGCGTCTCGTCCTCTTTCTGTTTTATTATTTCTAATATATATACGCAAAAACTTGTTATTTGTTGTTGTTGTTGTTTTTGTTGAGAAGAACTTTAGCCTGCTCCGTTCTATTTAGTCAGCGTCAGGAAGTCAGGAACATGAATGAAGTCAGGAACATGAATTGGTATATATAATCACAGAGCTTAAAGGCCGACGCCCAGTCTTGAGATTCTGCAAGGGAGAAGATCCTCCTCACTATGGGGGAAAGAGGAAACAGGAAACGGGGGACAGTGAGAATGGGGAAGAGGAAAAATCGAGGGAAAAGTGGAAAGCGCGAACGGGTCGTCAGTTTTTAGGAAAGGCAGGACGGCTTCGTTCCTCGCTGTTCTTCTCGGTTAATGTAGCAATCTTATAGACTGCAGAGCGATAATGATTTGCTCGGGGTCCTGCGTTTCTTAAATTTCTCTTACACTCTGACGTTGAGCGTAGCGAAAGTGGCATAGCGCACTGCACGTACATGCTGACTGGTCGCAGATACAGAGATCTCGCTCGATGGCCAATGAAAGACGCGCGTTGTGCGCTACGCTGCGTTCGATGCGCTCAACGTCGGAGTATAGCGGCGCATTTAGGCTCTTAGTAACTGATTTCTATAAGTCGCGGCGTCTTTATGCATGCGCTGATGTTGATTTTAAGATGAGGCTGGTGGAAGGAGAATGTTGATCACTGAATGGTGTGCAAGTATATATATTTCCGGACCCTGGTGTGTGTATAAAACTTTTCTCTCTTTTTCTCTTACGTCGAACTCTGCGCTGAACCAGCGAAAGCGAATATTATTTGCCATTATCTTCACGAAGATGACCAACCTCGAGAATCTGACCACAGAAACATTTTGTTCGAAGACTCGAATAGGAGCTTCTCAGAAACACGAGTATGGAAGGTAACTGGGGATTCCCGTCAACGTACGCTTTTATGCTCAAAATTGAGCGCCCGTTGTATACCATTGCCACGGCTATCTCAAAGACTCGATGCGGTGGAAATATGAAACAAAAACATTATGTTAAGATACGACTAATCTTGGGTATTATGACTTTCTTTCTTGCATCTTTCAAAATGCAATATGATTAATAAATTAATTAATCACCAAAGTATGTACTTCGCACGTCAATGTCAATACTAACACAACTTTGGCAATCTTTATTTTCTAAGGGAGAGAGGGCACTATTTTTTGGAGAAAACGTCTCTTCTCCAGGGATCAAACTCCGTCATGCTGCTAGTAGTTTGGGTGGTCATTAGTTTACGAGACAAGAAAAAACGTGGAGACAACGTAACGGAATAAAACTTTGGTTGGGGCTGGTTGGTTGGTACATATCGATTAAAAGGTTAAAAGGCGCGAACTGAAACACAACGAAAAACGAACGAACAGGCGCTTGTCCGTGTTGTGTCTTTTTTTCGCCCTGTTTCAGTCCGTCCTGATTCAGATATATTCATAAAGGATATATCTCTTAAGTAGGGGTGTGCGAAAATTGAAATTTTCGAATACGAATCGAATACGAATAAGCAAAACACGGGCTTCGAATATTGAATTGAATATCGAATATGTGTCTAGTATTAAAAAGTTGCAAAACAAGAGGTAACAGCAGGTTTTATTGCCTTTTTAAAATAAATCAATGCAACTGCATTTGACTGGACTGCAGTGGGCTAAAGATACTTCTAGTAATGCACTCATTACAAATTATCGTGTAGGAAAATTAACTGCTCAACGTGTTCAGAAAGTAAGCGCTCCCTACGCGCCGTGACAGCATTTCCGCCACTAGGAAGACCCTTTCGGTCGGGAAACCTGCGAAATTTCACTAAGGTTCGAAGAAGTTCGATTTATGGACAGTGTTGCCCTTCTGCTACACGAATATTGCGAATTTTGGCAAACAAATATATTTAGAAAGTACTTTATTTTATATTTCATAAAATGGCTACCAATGTTTACACCATACAAGAGCGAATATATACGCTTTTAACGCTTTCATTAGTTATTAATGTGAACCAGTAATGCCAATAAACCCAACAAATATTGCACTTTTCCTCCGTCAAGTAAAGTCAACTAGTCTTTTTTCTTAATTTCCGCGCATGCACACAAAAGTAGAACTTCGGTCGAACCTTTGTCGAACATTACGTTGAGGGTTTGAAAAAGTCGAACTTGGTCGACCTCGAACCTGGGCAGGTTTGCGACATCCCTAGTTTTGACTGCGCGGGAGTGGCAGGTGTTATTATCAATGGCGATGCAATGTTTTGCTCGCACCTAGCTTTTTCTTCTTTTTTTTTTTTGACTTTTCAAACATTTATATTAGATTACACTCTCGAGATTTATTTTATATTTATAAATCACTCTCGAGGTTTATTTCATTGTATCAATTTATAGAACGCGCAATTACATCCCATATTGCTATAAAAGTGCCACACAACAAAGGGCTTGGAGAAAAAGAAACCGAAACTGATCCTGTCTTGCTGCCATCGGACAGATAGAAACGGAGCAGACCGATAACACACGCATCATACACGTTTCTCAGTGAATACACATATTTATAGGGGAATGCGTGGCAGGCAGATTTTTCGTTACTTGCTCGAATATTCGCAGTTTGTGCGAACATTCGCCGTTTTTTTCCGATTATTCGCCGCTTTTTCCGAATACTGTAAACGACTTAATATTCGCGGGCTCAAATTTTCGTGAATCGGGCCGAAGCTGAAAATTTGAAATTATTCGCGGGTTCTAATTTCCGCGAATCGAGTGTAGCTTCCGTAGCGTTAACATATTGTCCGAATTGTTCGCGGGACGTATTTTTCGCGAATTGTAGGCGATTCGCGAAATTCGCGAAAATTAGGTCCTCGCGAAAATTTCGTCGTTTACAGTATACAATTTTCAAATCGAATACGTTTCGAATAAGGAAAATGTTCGATTCGTATTCGAAATTTCGAATATTCGCACATCGCTACTCTTAAGCCTCTTTCGTGTTGCTAACACATCATGCAATCTGGAGACGTTGTCCGAGTTTCTTCCTCGTATGACGCTCCTTTCCCATTGGTCATAAAAAAAATTGTCACATTCGAAGCACACATATTACAAAGCTTCGAACATACCTGAGGCTTGTGATTATGCCTGCAGCAAACAGTGTGTTTGTTTTTGCGTGATGTTTGAACACTGTGACGGCAGCTTTACAATCTCTTCCCATACCGCCGTCATGTCAAGGGCGGAACTTTAGGCGCGCACAGAAGCACTCCGCCAGAGTGCACGATGCAGAAGGCCATATAAAATAACGTCGTAACTCTAAGTTCAAAACGCGGATCGCAGCCCCCGTGGCTCCCGAGCAGCAAGACCTGGTGACGGCCAACATGACGGCGGCGACCCTCCAGCTGAGCTCCTGGAAGAGCGGCGGCTGCCCGATATCCTTCTTCGTGGTGCTCTACAAGCAACAGGCGGCTCGGGAGTGGACGCCGGCGGCCGCCAGGGTCCTGCCCGAAATGCCGCAGCACCAATCCCGCCGCCAGCAGCAGAAACAGCAGTCCCAGCCGCAGCAGGCGCAGCTCCCAGCCACCACGCTCGTGCTGGGGGACCTGACCCCCGCCACCTGGTACGATCTTCTGGTCACCGCGCACAACGAGGCCGGCTCCACGGAGGCCGAATACGTGTTTGCTACGCTCACGTTGTCCGGAGGTGAGTTTCGCCGAACGCCTCGAGGTAACACTGCCTGTTGGTGACGTGCGCTACCCCAAAAGCGTCGCTGTGGTCGGTATTCGCGATTGGCCTAACGCTCACTGTTACGCTTATATATAGGTTCATTTTGAGTGAGGGCGAAAGCGTGTTTATTCGAGGAATGGATGCATCACAATCTCTCGATAAATGTATTCAATCGTAACGGCGGAAGGGAATTGTGGTTTTTGCTTTCATCGACGGGTATAAGAACAATGCCATACTCTCTGCGTTATAATTACCTTCACCTCCTGCACCAGCGGCACTCGGTGCACACTGCCCTATTTAACGTACGAATGGAGCCTATCTCCAGACACAGCCGGAAGTACACTGCTCGGCACCTTTCTGCACCGCGCTACACATTTCTGCGCCGTTGTTGGCTGGTGCAGGTTAACCGAATGAGGCCGGCGTCAACTTTGGCGGTGTTGGTTTGAGAATGGGAAGACTCCGAGCTTCCATCGAGCTTTTTAAAGGCACCATCGAAATTATAATTTTCAACTGATAATAAGTAGCCAGAATGACAAACTCATGACGTCACGGTGAGCCATATCCTGATCATGACGTCACTAACGGAAATGATAACAGGGCGCCACCGAAACATCTCTGCGCAAATACTCGGTGTCACATCAAGAAAAATCCAAGTTTGGCGCATCATTCACACGCTGCGCAAAGAAGTTCCCACAAGATCTGGATGTCCAAGGAAGAAACGATGCTTTTGGCGTCTAAAATCTGTACGTTTTAATAAAATAACGTAAAGCCATTCTAAGATGCACCTACATAGACCCTATCTCACCACATAAATGAAAAAATGAGCAGTGCTTCGAAAGGAGTCAACATATTTCGCTGCAGTTATTGAGGCGATTACGAATATATATAAGAAAAAAATCAAAGCATGTGAACAGCCTTCGCGTAACGTGCCGTATATTCACGACTTTAGGACGCGGTCTATACTTGTTTAAATGCTTACACAGTGCATTCTACCTTCAAGTGCGGACTATGCAAGGATGTATATTTTAACAATTTTTTTATTATGACGTGGCGTGACCGATTTTGTGAATGACTGATTACATTAATAATAGTTTTTTTTATATATAATACAAGCTTCTATGTGCGTTGATAGAACAAGTTTCTTTGTTGTTTTTTTTTTTCAAGAAATGCTGTTATGAGAATATTTTACGCACGTATGAGACCCCTTTCAAAATATCTGGCAACGGTGAAAATCCGCTAAACGAGTGCCGCAACATTGGGCGGCCGACACCATCTTGCAGGGTTGTTCCGGACGCCCGGACGCGCGTGCGGCTGTAGGTGCTGCTCTCTCCAACGATACTTTCTTATTTACCTCGCTCCTGCATGGCGTGGTCGGTGCTTCCGTTCTGTGCGACCTTACCAACGTCTGCTTCGAGTTACTCCGAGGTAAATTTCGTTGAGGTGCCCGCGTCAGCTACCGGTCGTAAGGGGACATCTTAGCGTCCGCTTGGGCGTTTTCGGGTTGTCGGCGCTGTTTCTTGACGTCGCGTCTCTCTGAGGTGAATGTTGTCGAAGTGCTCGCGTCGGCTACCTGTCGTAGGGGGCTTTCTTGGCGTCCGCATCGGCGTTATCGGCTTGTCGGCGCTCTTTCCTCACGTCGCGTCTCTCTGAAGGAATGTAGTCCAAGTGCTGGCGCCGGCTAGCGGTCGTAGGGGGCTTTTTGGCGTCCGCATCGGCGTTTTCGGGTTGTCGGCGCTGTTTCTTGGACGTCGCGTCTCTCTGAGGGGAATTTCGTCGAAGTGCTCGCGTCGGCTACCGGTCGTAGGGGACATTTTAGCGTCCGCTTTGGCGTTTTCGGGTTGTCGGCGCTGTTTCTTGACATCGCGTCTCTCTGAGGGGAATGTCGTCGAAGTGCTCGCGTCGGCTACCGGTCGTAGGGGACCTTTTAGCGTCCGCTTTAGCGTTTTCGGGTTGTCGGCGCTGTTTCTTGACGTTGCGTCTCTCTGAGGGGAATATCATTGAAGTGCTCGCGTCGGCTACCGGTCGTAGGGGACATTTTAGCGTCCGATTTGGCGTTTTCAGGATGTCGGCGCTGTTTCTTGACGTCGCGTCTCTCCGAAGGGAATAGTCGTTGAAGTGCTCGCGTCGGCGGCGGTCGTAGGCGACATTTTGGAGTCCGCTACGGCGTTTTCGGCTTCTCGGCGCTGTTTCTTGACGTCGCGTCTCTCTGAGGGGAATGTCGTGGAAAACTCTTGGCTTTGACAGTTTAATGTTGACCAGCTTAATCCAGCGTATATTCAATATCGGAAAGCCATTGGCTCTGTCAGTCCAATATTGGACAGGTTAGGCCGGCGTATATCCAATATTGGAAAGCTATTGGCTTTGACAGTCCAATATTGGACAGCTTATGCCGGCGTATAGAAAATATCAGAAAGCCAGTGGCTCCGACAGTCCAATATTGGACAGCTTATGCCGACGTATAGCCAATATCAGAAAGCCAGTGGCTCCGACAGTCCAATATTGGACAGCTTATGCCGGCGTATATCCAATATTGGAAAGCTATTGGCTTTGACAGTCCAATGTTGACCAGCCTTTGCCAACGTATCACCTATATGTGAAAACCATTGGCTTTGATAGTCCATTATTGTCCAATGTAATTCCAATATTGGGAAACATTAGGCTCATTGGGCCATTGTTGGGCCATTCTTTGCCACATCAAATCCAATGTTGGCCCAATACGGTGTGCTGCCTGGGGATATCTTGTTTAAAATGCACAAAAAGGAATTTTAAAACGAATTAAACGGTTAGCAAAGAGCACCTGGTGGATGTCGCTAACGCCTCGTTTGTAATGTCCGTCTTGGAACCTTGAGAGATAGTGACGGTTATTGTCTCGCCACCGGCCACGACGAGAGAAGAGGGGAAGGAGGAACTCCCCTTTTCACGAGAATCCCTTTTGTGTGACCCACAAGTCGCTATTGTTCCTCTACAAGATTAGACTAGATTAACCCGTCACTCAAACTTCGTACAAAAGCAGCCGCTTCGGTGGCTGGAACGACTAGGCCATCCTCTCGACGTCAGCCTCGCGGTAACTTTACTCGTCTTGAGACGAACTACGTCACGATTGCGTCGGATGTCACGTGCTCTAAGCTGGGCCTTCTTCGAGCGCTTGCCAGAGTGGGCCGTTTATAACAAAAAATACAGACACCAGGCTCAAAATAAAAACGTGCCATTGTCATTTACGGATATTGTGGATCATATTCAACCTATTTTTGAACACGACGGATATATTTCAAATTTCGTTGAAGTATCTCTTTAAGGCGTCGCAAGCGAAATAGGTTCATCCGGACCGCCAACTAGGGCCGCCGTTATGTCCACGTGCCTATGCCTCGCCGTTCCGTCGCAGCCAAATGCGTGGGACTCTCGCTCTAGATTATTATGTTGACTCTATGATCCTGACAGAAATGCTTCGTACCCCAACTACGGGTTTGTGGACAACACTTCGTGTCACATGAGGGACCTCTTTGACATTGACTAGGGAAACAAAATATTCTGAATTGTGATTATACAAATACGCGGCTCTATGACTCTACGGCACTACCGCTGCCACAATAAGACGCCGAGTGCCTCCAACATGTTGTCAAGGGACTGATAGCAGACGACAATGTTGGTTTTGGTTTCGAGTCTAACCGGAAGGTGACGTCAGGTGCAAAATCCTATACTTAAGGTGCAAAAAAAAAAAAAATCAGCACAAAGAAGTAGACGTGCACACCCGGAGCATCAGAAGCAGGGTTAGGCAGTATCGCGATACAAATGTCTCGCGATAGTATTTCAGAAATACATTACATATCTGTATTTCTGCTTCGCGATACATTTTTTTCACCAGTATCCGTATTTCTGTATCGAAATACACTTTGAATGTCCCATTTTGTATTGCGATACAATCAGGGTGAAATGTGTTTCGTCACATTTCTCTTGAAAAATACTACCCCCCCCCCCCCCCCCCTCCGAAACAAAACTACAAATCCAAACGCAATTTCTTTTGTTTTTTTACTTCCGAGGGCACCAGGGTCAAGGAGATGCTTGGGAATTTTTACCATGCTGACGAAGGTTCCTTCCGATTCTCCACACTATTTTATTATGCGTGCTCTTATCTCTTCTGAGAAGTGTTGCGTAGTCGGGGACTCGAACCAGGTGGCGTGCCAGGAGTGGAGTCAGAGCATCTAGTGCCGCAGGTCCTTAGGTAGGCGTTTCTTAAAGGGCAACTCCGTTCAATTCCGAAGATTTCGGGATAATGAGTGATTTCGAATTAAAAAGCCCTAGTAAAAGACACCACATTGTTTGCTTTGCGAAAAATGGGATATATATTTTTTAATCTAATTTTAAACACGAGCGGAAATCGAAACCAAAACTTCGGCTCCGAACGGCAACATTGGCCTCGGGCCGCCAAGTACATGGCCATCACGTGGTACGAGATGTCACGTGATCCTCGGCCCAACGACGGGCGGGACTGGGGCGGTCATGTGGCAGGCGCGAGTGTCGTCTGCACCGCAATCCTCGCCACGTTTTAGTGTCTACGGCATTCGACGACGTCTGCACAACTGCGGCATAAGTCTGCGCACGTGGTGTCCGTAGTGTGGACGAAACTTCGAGAGACGATAATCACAATCGGTGAGACGACGACGGCGGATGTGACGCGGAAGACGGTAACGGCGGGCGACCGGACGGCTCTCAAGAAGCGCGCTGCGCAGGCGAGTTACACCAATCACGTGTACACCGCTGAGCGCCGAGAGGCAACGCTTCTGACGTCATGCGCTTCGCTCGCCCGGAGAAGTGAAAACAAGCAAAAGGGGGCCATGATAATGACGTTTAGTTCAATGTTGGCTCCGCCCATGCAGTAGCCTTGACTGCGCTGTTTGTTGCGCCTGAATTCGCCCGCTCAAATCAGCCGATTTCGGCAACTTGGCGAGTTGCAAAGTTTGCCGGACCGTTTAAGAAACATTTAGACAGAACTGCGTCGTAATATTTCACGTGTGATCTTCCTAGGCAATACTGAAGAGGACTGCATTGTTTTTTCAAAACCAAAAATGAAGCGGAGTTGCCCTTTAAGTCATTGTTTGCTGGCATCCAAAGCCCGCTGCTAGCCGTCTCTCTTGCCTCAGCTGCTAACCGTCTCTCTTACATATACACACAGTACACCCAGCCGGCAAAGCTGAGTCACAGTCCATTGCAGCACGAGACTGGCCGTGGTTGGCTTGAAATACTAGGATGACTCACGCAGTGAAGTTAAACACATATTCGAATGCGTCTGCGGCTGCGCCCGCAATATTGCACGGCTCAAGGGTACGTCATCAGCCGACGTGAAAGTGACCTGCTGCTCTGGTGATCCGAAACCCAGGAAGGAGGTCAGACGTGGCCTCTCTGTGTCGACCCAGACTTCGTGCACCTGCGACTCGTCTCGAGCGCGCTGTTTCTCGGGGAGCTCGCACCTGTGCAGGCAATATCAGGTCGCAATCCACGAGGTCTTTATTTGGAGTATGCAAGACAAAACTTGAGGACTGTAATCCATGCGTTGGTGGCGGAGGGTCGGCAAGAAGGACCTTCACAACAGGGATGCCACCGTATCGTTTTTTTTCAACCGTAACAGAAGATAAGACATGTGTTTCAGGATGCTTCAGGTGGTCCACTATTCTCGAAAATTCCAAATGACACTGCCTATACGATCTTCAACGAGGTAACTGTAGTAATGTGTAAAAGAGAAAGATGCGTCACATCACCTCACGCGAGATCACTGATTGGGTAGCAGTTGCCATTGTTGTAAAAATCAATAAAAGGCGAGCGATCCGGCCGATCGCTCGAGGACACGCTGAGATCGCGACCCGAACGAACGTGTTGTTGGCCTCGTCCTGCGGGATCTGATGTCGTCGGAGGAATCGCCGCTCCGAAATGACCGGCCGTTTCCCGGAACCCACACGGCAGCCCGGTAGTCGGACCTCACACACCCAGCGATGCCCCGGCGAACCGGCCTTTAGGTCACCGGCACCTCATCACCCTGCAGACTAGCTGGCCAGCGCGCGGTCTTACAATACTACAGTAACCTACAATGAAAGTACGTATTAGAGAGTTTTCGCAGATCGTTCTGGCGTCTCCGCTACGCCTCCGCTACGTTATCCGCTACGCCTCCGCAACTACTGCGCATGCGCCAATCTAGCGCAGACCTTGCGGAGTTGCGGACGTGGTTGCGGAGGCGCCTTACTAAATAGCAGATCTGGAGATACGCTGGTCGTTTGATTGTGTGTCTTTTTATCTACCTTATTTTATTTATACATATGTACGCGTTTAAATAAAGAACACAACGACGACGACGTTGAGAGGATGAAACACCGGGCGACGGCGGTGCCTTAATCTGAGCCCTGGTGCCTGGGAGGCTGCAGCTTCTACTTTGACGGCTAGCTCCTTGGAGCCTGATGCTTCGACCGCGGTGGACCCCAGTGAGCAACATCGCCATAATGTTCCGGAGGCTCCTCCATGCACCGATCGAACGGCGTGCCAGATCCCCCAGCTCGCTTCTCAACCGCCCAACCCGCCTCCACGAAATCCGGGCTTCTGCGAATCGGACTGCCATCCTCCCCAATATCAACAATTCATGTCGTCGTCATTATGCATGTATATACTCATGACATTATCATGTTCACTAGATGCGACACCGCGGGTCTCCATGGTACGAGCAGGGGGGCTATGTTGCGCTTTTTGGACTCCCAGGAGACTAGGAAGAAGGAAGGGACGTCAACAACGCAGCAAATGCAGATTGGATGTTGATTTTGTTTTCTTCTGTCAACATCCAATCTGCGTTTCCTCTAGTCGTTGACGTCACTTCCTTCTTCCAAGTCTCCTGGGAGTCCAAAAAGCGCAACAAAGCACCCCTGGTGCCTTTCCGCGGTGCCGCGGCTCTCCAGAGCCAAATAAATAAAGTCTAAATACGAAAGACAAAATTCTTTGCTGATCAACAGTCCGTAGCGCCTTAAAAAAGAACAATAGTGTTTCCCCGTTTATAGAATACAAATTCCAAAACTACACCATACCAGTGGTGCACATCAGTGAAATAACATAACACCGCTTTGGCGATCCCGAAAACATCAAATGCACATCCTCTATTTCCCTCCAACTTAAAGGGCCCATGAAACGAATTTTGGGGTTGGGATGAATGATTTTAAATTGGGACTTTACTAATCGCATATCGTTTAGTTGGCCAAAAGAAAGAGGCTAGAAAGTCAAAAGCCAGCTTTTCGGTACGAACATTTGAAAATATAGTGGACTATTTTGTACCTTCTTGCCTTCTAAAGCTCTCCGCCTTTTCACTATGATACATCCGCGGTTCCAAAAGCGCGTCACCGGCGCCAAACTGACGTAAGCAAAGCCCAGCTCACGCATTGGACACGAGAA
>JABSTQ010008858.1:0-22245 GCA_013358835.2 Ixodes persulcatus
CGCTACGATCCTTGCAAAAAACCGAGTTAAATTTATATCCAAGGCGCATCGAATTCCCTTTGCAGTTTTGCCGAGTGGCCTACGAACCAGACTTGGACGTAGTTCAACTACTCTACTCAAACTACTGTAGTTTAACTACTTTTCCGAGTAACTTGCTAACTTTCCATTACAACTTTATTGGTGTAATTAGTAGTTTAATTTAACTACATTTTTCAGGTAACTTCTACTCAAATTACTAACTACTTTCGAAATCGTCGGCAGATGAAATGGCCTTCCCGAACAAGGGGCCCCCTCGCAGCCGTAGAAAATGCATCACAGGCGTCCTTGGGCCAAGATGGCGATGAGCAGCCAAAACATAACACCGACGCGCACGAACGCAGGAAGAGATGCTTAACAAGCCTTGGTCGGGTATTGACCTAATCCGGTAATGCACGCAGGCGCCGCGCCTTCAGCTGCAACCGTGCAAGCAAAGACGGGGGCACTCCGAAGGTTGTTGTTGTTTTCATGTTGCCTGCCCTTTGTGAGTTCTGACTCAAGCGGTTTGGGGGTTCTACGAGAGGCGCCACTGGCATGACCTCGCAGCTGGGCACCTGTTCCCATCGTCGCCTCGTCGTCAGCGAATACTCGCTTGCACAGCCGGACTCCACCGCACAGAAACGCAGACACGGATAATCCGTTCATGGGAGCACATTCGCGCTTCCAGCTGCAACTGTACGAGCGCCGATGCTTGTTCACGTAATCCTTCGAGCCCTTCCGACCTTCCACGCCAGGGAGACCTCCTGTTTGTTGAAAACGATTTACTTGTCAGGCGTGTCAGGCGCGTCAGAATACCGTAGTCGCCGGCCAGGGTTGCGGGTCACCCTTGGGAGTTCCTTTTATTGAACCCGGCGTCAGCGGCGAAGTATACTTCGTTTCATCTTCTGTTAAATAAAAAAAAACTTCTTTTTTTCGGTAGCGTAGCGCTAGCACTGCAACGAGATGCGCAGTCGTCCGGATGATATCATCGTCGTGGCGTGAGACTTGAACCCTTGACGGTCTGGTGCACTCGCTCAGCGTACTCTCCGAACGTCGTGGGAATAAAGAGGGGCCAGTCATAACAATCTCAACTTGCCGAAGAAAAAGACAAAAGGAGGAGAGTTTGTTATACAACCCCCCAAACGAGGCAAACCTTACATGTTTCGTCATGGACACCTAAGATGCCAACACTCGCTTACCCGACCCTGCACAGCCTGTTTCTCAAACTCAACGCTGCCGTTCCATCCAACGCGTCGGTGGAACGTCTTTTTAGCTTAGCTGGGGACGTCGTTAGTAGGAAAAGGCGAAAACTCTCCTATCAATAACTTCGAAAGTAAATTGCTTCTGCGAGCGAATAAACTATTTTGGTGAAAACTCAAGTCATAAAATGACTGCATTTATTTCAGGCTCGCAAAGTTTTTCACGAATCAAAACTGCTATTCATTTTGCTACCACAAAAATATAAAAAAGTAACTTCAAAAGTAACTTCAAAGTAACTCGCTACTTTTTTACAGTAGTTAGTAGTTTACTCAATTACTATTACAAATGTGTAATTTCTACTCTACTCCAATTACTTTTGGCGTCGATACTCAGTAACTTAACTTAACTACCTTTTTTGAGTAATTTGTACATGTCTGCTACGAACTGATGCAAGTCCGCCATCCAGACGCGTCGCTCAAGACCGTGTCTCTGGACGTGGAGTACTTCTTCGCCTTGGTGCCTTTGCCGCCCAGGAAGACGCTCGACGAGAACAGGCCCGCGCTACCGCACGCGAGTTGGGCTGGTCGGGAAAAGGGCAGCTGATCAAAGCGCCGAGCAAGTACGTTCCTGTGGACGAGGCCATGAAAAAGAAATTCGCCGATGGATTCAGCATGGGTCGTGTACAGAGACGTGCGAGCAAAGACGCGCTGTCCGTGTTTCCCAGGTTCAAGACGACGCAGACGTACAGTGTGGCCGACTACGCGGCCTTTGCCGCGCCTCCTTCACAAGCCTAACGCCGCCCATTCACGCTGCTCATGTAATGTCACACAAAAGACACGGTGTGTCTCTGCAGACACGATGACAGAATTTTCTGCGGGCGCAAGCCTCAGGCACGCTCAGAGCATGTAAATCTTCATACATCTCTATGTTTCGAAGTTGTCTGCAGTCAGGTTTATACAACAAATAGGACCGTCATAGGCACGCCCTTCGAGGCAGCATTTGGTTTTCTTCGTCCCTTTGCGTGCCCCTTTAAGATGATTGTAAGGCTGGTTCCCATGTTTACCTTTGACTGGGGTCGACTGCGTTGCAGCTGCTTGGTGCAGCTTGCAACGGGGGAATACTCCGGCGCCATCCGTCGGGCACTCCTGGAACTGATCCGATCTGCGTACATTTTACGCGTCATTCTCTGCCCGTGTGCTTGATACAATTCTGACAACGACATAAGCGACCATGTCGCATATTGCGTGGACTTGGTCCCGCAAATTCTTCGAGACTTTCAGTCTAGTTATACGCGAAACGGAAGTATTTTAGTTATCCCAGATAGACGGCGCCAGCCCATCTATTGGGTCGTAGCCGAACGCGATTGTGTAAACCAGTAATTAATTTTGGGTGGTACAAGTTGAGAATAAACGTCAGGATGATTTAAATAGTGATTAAAAGCGAGCCTGTTTTACAGCGATGTTTAAATAAAACCTTTCCCGCAAAAAAAGAAAAAATCTCAAAAGGGTTTTTTCTTTTGTCTATCATTTAACATTTTCTATGCGTATTTGTGTTGTCTTTAAATCCAAGATTCACCAAGCAAGAAATATTAATAGCCGGATGAACACAAGCGAAAGACGGTGCTTTTCCGAGCAAATCAGCGTGTTGAGCTCTCTTGCTGCCTAACACTTCGTTCGTCAGTTACGTATAAGGCCCCTTTGCGAGCATATCAGAGAGCGAGAACACAAACAAAAAGTAATGTCTCATTGCAATAAGATCAAAAAGCGAAAGAAAAAAAAACAGTAAAAATTGCTTTGCTAAAAAAATGCTATTTTTGCTCCAGACGGCGGGGTTTAAATCAAGAAGTTATTAATAAAATATTAATTTAAACGTTTAAATATACAGCAATTATTTCTTGCGCATTTTTGTTAATGATGCGAATTACTGATAAATTAACTTGCTATCTTCAAAATACGTCTAGGAGGAGTGATAATTAGAAACGCCTTTTTCTATCTACAGAGATTTAAATCAAATTACTCTAATATAAATAAACTTAATCTGACTTAGATCAAATAAAATTGATTTATTTATTTAATTAAAAAAATACGTGATCGTCTACCATCCTGGTATCATGAGAGCTTGATTATCTCTATTTGAGTTACACTAGAAAACTGCCTTTGTTAACGCTATTGAGTATCATAGGGGGATATTCAAATAAAAATTATAATAATTTGTTTGTACCCATTATATTTTCTTTCTACAAAAGTCGGAATACAGTAAGAGATACATATATAATTTTAATGGGATTTCTTGCCTTTCTATGCCGTTTTCTAGTTGAACCTAGGCTTCTCTTGTCAACATAAATTTGTACATAAACGGTGCGAGTTTTTCAGCAATCTTTTTATGCGGCAAGTTGCTCCATGTGAGGTCTTCTATTCGTGCGCTTATGATGCATACATTATTTTAAGTATCGTTTCGATTGTTTCAGATTTCCCATTTGTTTCGAGTGAATTTGTTTTCGGTGCGCAGTTTTTTTGCGAGTATTATGGTATCACAAAAAGAGCCCTAATATTTGGATGTTCTCAGATCAGTTACAGTGAAAGAATGAAAGAAGCTTGTAGTCATGATCAAAGTAAAACGCCAGCCTAAGCTAGGAATAAACGCCTGTCACAAGTGATCCAGCAAAACGTTGTCATTCACGACTGGTTCACAGATTTGCATCTGAGTTTGATCGATTGCGCAATGATTAATTTTGACGAAATGACACACTAGCGCCATCTATCGGTGCGTCTGAAACACTTCCATACAGACTTGGGGTTTTGCAGTATTTGGTACTGCAGTACTAGAATATATTGCAGTACCTGTCAGTATTGTAGTACTAGACTCAAGGTTTTGCAGTATTCGGGAAACCTAATGCGGGCACTTCTCGTGATGTCTCCTCCGGGAGGGCTTCTGATGCATATTAAGTCGCTTATAACATCATTGTCAAAGTTATTTGCACTCCATGGTGAGAAATTACGACATTACTGTATCTTTTTTTTTTTTTTTTAGGAGAACTAAAGTTTGTAGTTTTAAATCCTGTAACATTGGGCAGGTGCTGAACCGATTAAGTGCCCGATTTTGTCGAGTGAATTCACTTTTTCCAACTCGGCGTCTTTCTTATAGGGTGCTTTCGCGCAGGAGCGCCGACCCAAATAGTAACAAAGTTCGTGGCCAGTAAGTTTCTTTATGAAGGAGGCAATTTTTGTTTGATTTGAATTAAGATGCACTGATGCGAAAATCCTAGCAAAATAGAAAGAACAGCAAGGTAAACACCAACGCCTAAAGATGGTCATCCGACTTTTTGACTGTTTTGTTTTCAATGTCTGCAACACATGTCCGGTAGTCCTACCTAGAGTAACACCCCTGTCAAACTGGCTAATTTCGTGTAACTTGAAGCTTGTGCACTTCGCCCCTAGTGTAACTCGTGCGGTGCCACAAGGTGACTTTTAGTGTCACTCATCGGAGAACGCACTTGACATCGAGTGTGATCCGTGAACTCACTACACTTGATCCAGGAGACCGAGTGTGTAGCCTCGATAGCAGTGGAGTAAAAAAAAAACGTAATAGAAGACAATAAAGCTGCGTAAAATTAATGCATTTTTAGAGAAGTACCATTAGATATGCGCTTATTTTACGCCAATAAAAAGTTCACCTAGAAAAAGCCCGTGCGTCTACTTTCCCGCACAACACTCGGAGAGCCAATCACCGTAACTTACGGAGGCAGCTCAGCGAATGATGAAGCCGAAACATATGTATGCGGAGGGCAAGTTCGTCTGCTTCTCGCGCAGGGGGTACCGGTGACGTCAGAACGCCGTGCCCTGATTGGCTGATCGCGGCCCCCCTATCTGAGCGTCGTCTGCTCCTTTGCAACGTCGTCTGCGTCTGTCTTACCTTTCCTGCGACTTTCGGAAGTGCAGAGGCCAGATTCACAAAACCATGTTACGCCGAAAGAGTGCGTAAGACAAAACGTGAGAACAAATTCGTATTCACGAAACGAAATTATCGTAAGTTTTGCTCAGGTTACGACGGAATCCTACGACGACCAACTCAGCATGGCCGACAGCGTCGCTCAGTTACTTGGTCGCGACGACCAGCGGACGTTTATTTTTGTACGTGCTCTTCTCACGCGTTACGACTAGAAGCAGCAAGAAAAAAAGTAAAAAGTACTTGAAATAAACCACGACGAACAAGAACGCTGGATCCACAAACACCCGGGAAATGACCCAACGGCCACGATTCCACTGACCCCGTCCAAGCGAGCTCGGCAGATAGGCCTAGCAGCGGCGCAGCGGTGCTCCGACGGTCCTTGGCCAAGACCGTCTGCCCACGACCGGCTGGCGTGCTGAATGGAATATGCCCGCGCGACCCTTGTGAACCCTTCAATCTCTTCCTCTTGTCATCGCCTCGTTTTCCGAGGCAGCGGCAACTCTTGCCGGTGAAAAAGCGGTGAATCTCCGACAGACGCAGGAAAGGTAAAGCAGCCATCGCTTTGACTAGCAGACGTAAAGCAGACGACGTTAACTGCACCAACCCTCCGACGTCGTTTAAGAGTGAGGAGTCTCGCCGCACACGCAAGAAGGGAAAAAGTATTTGGGAGGGAACTTGCGGACACTCTCGCTTCTTAGCAGACAAACCTCGGCGCCTCGGGACACCTCGCCAGCGAGTCCCTTGACTTCCCTCCTTGATGCGCGTCTGCTAGTTGTTCGACAAAAACAACGTACCGCTCGAGTTCATTCGTCTGCCCTCTCTGAAAGGCGAAGTCGAGCTCGCTCGTAAAGACCTGCACTTCCGAAAGTCGCAGGAAAGGTAAGACAGACGCAGACGACGTTGCGAGCAGACGACGTTGCAAAGGAGCAGACGACGCTCAGATAGGGGGGTCGCGATCAGCCAATCAGGGCTCGGCGTTCTGACGTCACCGCTACCTCCTTTCTCATGCGCAGAAGACGAAAATGAGCCCACTTGCGAGGCGTATAGACCGAAAAGCGCAGTCTGAGTTGTGACATTAAAAGGCAACTCCGGTCCATAGTTTCGACTTCTTGACTTAAACAGCGCAAATAATTTACGTAAGGAAGAGACAACAGGAAGGAAAGAGCGCTGACTCACAACTGAGGTTTTAATAATGAGGTAGTGAAAGAGAAGAAAGGTGTCAAGTGCGGTAAAATTATTAAAATTAATAACCTCTTTCTAAGGGCCATTTCAACAGAATGACAATTGCATTTTTAAGGAATCAAAGTGAATATATCTATGTACAATTAATCAGATGTGATCTACAAATTTGACGGTGACCCAACGGTTACTGCCAGAAAAAAGGAAGAAACACGATGTCTACGGTGACCAAAGGGTATTGGCTTCCACTGAATTGAAAATTGAGAAGAAAGAAAAGGAAGAAAAAGAAGAAGAAGAAAAACAATAATTTAGGGACTACAATTCAAAAATTGAAGCTCTTTCGCCGTCAAAGCAATCGAAGGCGTACTTATGCAGGCTAGGCCCTTGTTCGCGATCATGCACGCCTCGTACACCTCTCTAGTCTTTTTTTCCTTAAAATGTTTAAGCACCTTAGTCTCAGAAAACCTTGGTGTGCACCCGCAATCTCTCACATGCACAGCAAGATGGCCCGCTGGCGTTGAGTTTAGAGAAAGTGCATGTTCCCTGAGTCTTACATTGATGCACCTTCCCGATTGTCCCAGATACACCTTCCCACATGACAACGGTATTTCGTAGATGATGCCGCTGTGACAATCCATGAATTTCCTTGCATGGTTGATTTTACATCGGTCGTGTGTATCCTGCTGCTCGTTGATTTGTGGACATAATCTTTTAAGTTTGTCGGGCGCTGTGAGGAGGATAGGAACCTTAAACTTGGCGGCTACTATTTTTAGGTTATGGGACAGACGGTGAAGGTAGGGCATTACCACAGGTCGGATCTTATTTCGGTTGGGACTTCCTCTTTGACGATGTTTTAGCATGCTCTCCACGATGGTGGAAATAACTGAAGTCGGGTACCCTGATGCGCGAAATCTCTGTAGCTGGATGTTGAAGCTGTCTCCTGCTGTGTGGTCGCAAGACTTCTTCAGAGCCGCCCCCAACGTGCTGGCAACAATTCCTCTCTTCACGAGCTTAGTGTGTGCGGAGGCAAATTGCAGAAGACTTTTCTTTGTTCGTGGGGCGTACATCCAGCAGACACTGTCGTCGTGGAATGTTATTTTTTGATCTAAGAATTGAAGGGACTGGTTTTCCGGCCATTCATGTGTGAACTTCAGTCCACCGGCGTGTTCTTCGAATGTCGTTTGAACGGATTCCATGAACTGTGTCTCACATTTGGGTCGGGCATTGAGGAGGATGAGATAATCGTCTACGTATCTGAATATACGACTAACCTGGGGAATGGCAAGGCTGTCATCAATGGCTCTATTGCATTTCGAGAGGTAAACATCAGTCAATGCAGGGGCTACACAGGATCCTATACAGATTCCTCTCTTCTGTATGTAGGGTTCTCCATCGAACGTTACCACAGTTGAGTTCAAGTAGAACCGTAGAAGCTCAAGGAAGGATTCCACTGCCATTCCGCAGTTGTTCTGAAATGCTACTTCTCCATTGGCTTCAATGTGTTCTCTCACAGCAGTAAACATCCCCTCGTGAGGTATGGAGTAAAATAAATCTTCTACATCGAGGGATAGGCCATACCTAACAGATGAGATGTTGTTCGCCAGATATTCAATCACCTTCTCAGAATTGGAGACCAGAAAAGGGTCATTCAGTCGTAGGGTTGCCAATTGCCGTTGGAGGAACCTTGACATGGCTCCTTGCCACGATCCTTTTTCTGTAACGACCACGCGGAAAGGACACGCTTCTTTGTGTGTTTTCCCGGTGAAGAATAAGCCCAGTTGGTCTTTATCGGCTGATGTTATCTGTTTTCGTAATTGCTCTAACTCAAACTTGTGGCACAGTTGTAGAGCTCTGGCCTTCACTGACTTGGACTTGTAACCTTCTAGTTTCTTAAAATTTTTCCCGATGGCCATACTTGCCTTATTCATGTAAATATCATGGGGAGCTACAATAAATCCTCCTTCTTTATCGGAAACAAGTAAGTTCAAATTCTTCTGCTGGAAATATCCTACAATGCTGTCTAACTTGGTTTTACTGCATGTTGCTGGTGCCGTTCCCACTTTCATCACCACATCCATGCATTCATCAATACACCGTGGTCGGTACGACTCTTGAGTTTTTGCCGCTATATCATGAATGGTGGACACCATCTGTACACCGTGCATTTTTGGCTCCGTGCAAAATTTGGGGCCTTTCTCCAAGACCTTTGTTATTTCTACAGGTAGGTTTATATTGCCTAGGATGGTAACAGGCTCGCCCGTCGTACATCTACCTTCATTTCGAAGACTCTTGAGATGAGGTACGTATGTCCACCAGAAGAACTCTGTCATCCTACTTGCTCTGAGGAGGTAGTCTTGATATCGTGAACCGCTGCCGCTGTAGGAGTGTCCACCCTGGGCAAGTATCTTTAGGCAGGTTCGAAAATACCGGACCTGTCTCCACATCTCAGAGCGTATGATCCTGCAGATTCTCCTGGAGTGGCCCGTTGATGGTTGAGCGTAGCCGAACAGCCCTCGGATGTCGTAAGGTACCACACGATGCTTGATGGCGAAAGAACAGATCCTTGCCTTGCATACAGACATAGCGATGAGATGAATATATGTAGAAACGGGGTCTATAGGAGAGAACCCCGGTACAGAGCCCATTGTAGAAGAAAGATATTGTACCAAAATGAGTTGCTGGGCGAGTTGGATAGACATCTTGACTTAAACAGCGCAAATAATTTACGTAAGGAAGAGACAACAGGAAGGAAAGAGCGCTGACTCACAACTGAGGTTTTAATAATGAGGTAGTGAAAGAGAAGAAAGGTGTCAAGTGCGGTAAAATAGTTTCGATTTTGGGATTATGACTTTTTAGCGCAGTCAGCGTCCCTGTATTACAAGGTGTAATTTTTTTCTCGGTATTGTGCGAAGTTTTAAAGATATCGACGCCTCAAAGTTTTGTTTGGGGCGCGGTCGACAAAACCGAAACTAGCCGCTCGAGGCCCCGGCAACAGCCGCTAGGATGTTGGAGGAGTTCTGTGAAGCTCTTGATCTGGTATTGGTTAATGCTCAGGTAAAATGTGATGGAAAAATAACATGGGAAAGAAAGAACTCGCACTCGACTATTGACTACTCTTTAATGTCGCGTAAGATATACAACAGATTAGGAGGTATGGAAATAGATGAGGAAGGCACACAAAGTCTGGGGAGCGACCATAAGAGAATCAAGATCAGATTTGGCACAGCAAAACCAGAAATGCAAAATCAAAAACAAGAAGGTAGGAATAACTTAAATGATAAACAACTACAGGAGGTATCTAAGCGAATCGAGAACATAGTATCCAAGCAACCGGAAAGAGAATGGACATATGAAGACTTAAGGCCACGGTCCCACTGAATGTGGCAGTTTAGGTACTTTTTGGCAGGTCATTACTCATCTACTTTTAAATACTGTTTTGTGGGATTGATGTCATTCGAAAGGCAATGCAATCCTCTTTCATTTGATATTATGTATGTATTGGTTTATACTGTTCATGCGCATTTGTAGCGTTGCGAATATGATGGCGCGGACCCTCACTTGCTCCGCTGGTTCATGTTTTGTGAACGATTCATTAAAGATAACACGGTTCCAATAGAGCAGTTTTGTTAAGATGATGTCGGAGCAGAATGTAACGGTATACTTTTTTGGTATTTGCACTACTTTCTTTTTTACAGCTCTCCGAATATTGCCCTAAAATTGACATTTTTCAGCAAAAATATGTTTTTAATGACAAGCGCTAGGGCAATGAAATTAGCTACAGATGTAGTGCTTATAATTGGTAATATGCAGAAAAAAAATTTAATGTTGTGTAAAATTTTTTTGTTTAGATATTCTATATCAAACGTAGCACTTTTTTGTGCTTCGAGTCATGGTAGTTCAAATGCCGCTGAGTAAATAATTAGCTTATGGTAAAATCTTTTATAACATTTAGAACTACAATAGTTGCCCAAGAGGTGGACGGTGGCTTTTTTTTATTTTCAAAGTCATAACGCTCCGGGAGCTCTTCAATCTTACCTGTTTTTGACGCACATCTCTTTTGGACATCAAACAGATTTATTGGCATCTAATAACATTTATTTTATGGAATAGATATACATTGCGATGTATTAGATTTTCCCAATGATTCTGCTTAGGTTTCTTGATAGTTGTAGAGCTTAGCTAATTTTAAAAACAATTAAAAACTGTTTGGGTGTTTTGTTGCGCTACCTGGCGGATGGCAGACAAAACTGCTGAATTTTAAGTTCAAAAAATTTTCGAGGGCGGCGTTGGCGTCTGTATCATCATCAATCTCCGTGTCGTTTTACCTTCACACTTAGAAAGTATATTTGAAGATTTACTATCGATAAATGAACGGTTTAAGTACTGGGTCCGGTTAATAAATCGAAGACAAATAATTACACAAGCGTAGCGTGATATAAAGTGTTCATTATTCGATATAATTGAAATCAATAAACGATAAAGACGAAGAGGGAAAGAATACACCCGAGTTCACTTCATGCCTAGAGTCACTAAATGAGCTGCGCTTAAAGTATCGGCACTCCGTTCCTCAAAAATGTTTTGGGCGCCGCCATTTTGGGTCTTGTGCAGAGCAAACTCAACTGCCGATCGTCATGATCCAAAAGCGCGACTTCCTCTGCACTAGATGCGGTGCTAGGAAGCTGATACAATATTGCTATGCTTTGTCGCGGGTTGTTTAAGCATTCGTGGAGGACGCGGCGTTTCCTGTGATTTTAGATAAAGCTTCAGATAACTGGCAACCATGATTTTAAGCCACAATATGGCCAAGTGTCGTTACTCTGAAGCGTAGCTAATTTTCTGGCACTAGCGGGAACAATGAGAAAGAGGCAGGTGTCGAAAGGTAGTGGCTTGTGGATTCCACGGGGCTCACGTCATGGCCCCTCCAGGTATTACAAGCTTCTTGAACAAGGGCATGAATAGTGTCATTAAATAAGCTATGCTTCAGAGTAGCGACACTTGGCCATATTGTGGCTTAAAATCATGGTTGCCAGTTATTTGAAGCTGTATCTGAAATCACAAGAAACGCTTTTCCGTCCTCCACTTTAAACAGTTTGCGACAAAGCAAAGCAATATTACATGAGCTTCCTAACACCGAATCTAATGCTGAGGAAGTCGCAATTTTGAATCATGACGATCGGCAGTTGCGCCTGCTTTGTAAAATCACCAAAATGGCGGCGCACACAACACTGTCGGGGAAGAGAGTGCCGATACTCTAAGCGCAGCTCATTTATTGGCCCTACTTCCCGCGAACCTCCTTTCCCCTGACTGAAACTGAAACTAAATATGAATAATACACCATTATTATAGCTTATTTAGTTTTAACCACCCACACTTAATGAGAGGAGGAAGCGGCCGGGTAGGAGAAACGCGGGTTTTATGTGCGACAGTTCTAATCAACGTTAGTTCTAACCGTCTCTAAAGAGAGAACGCGCGAGCTTGCGCTGGTTAAAAAAAAGACTGTCCAAAGAAAAGAGGCGGCACGCTGTGTTCTTTGTGATTGTGCGTCTAATTGCAAATTGTTGTGTGTATGTTTATACAGCCGGAAGTTAGTCTGCCTTAGTGGGCGTGTGTCTCAGGTGTAGATGAGCAATTTAGCCAGTGCGGTACAACCGCAAACCTGGGGTCTTTAACGTGCACCACGCAGTAGTGATACACGGCCGCACGCCGGTATGATGCTTTTCCACATCGAAACGGGCAGGGGCGGGGTGGGTTCTGCAGCGCGAGCTTTCGCTCCACGTGCTCCGAGCTGGAGTGCGCTAGACATGCACTCGGCCACCAATCCCCCGCCCCCCCCCCCCCCCCCCCCCCCCCCCTTATATAAGTATTTGAAGATCGACGATGGACGTCGATCGTCTCGAGGTAATGTAACGTAATAACATTATATAAATAATAAACATATTGAAGGATTGAAGGACTCAATTTTTCAATTCTTGGATTGTAATATGGCGGTAGCCTATTGTACTTTCTGTTGATGAAGAGCAATATGAGGTGACGAAGTAATGAGTAAATTATGAGGCTCTATTCGCGACTCCAGCGACCTATAGGGGGCGCCACCACCAAACAAACATGGCGGCTGAGTCCAGGTCGCTCGTGTCGGCTCGGCCCGGCCGCCTGCAGGGGTGGCGCATTCAATTTAACAGATTTTCTTTTGTTTAATGCCCAATTTTATAGGTATTTGAACTGAGAAGGTTAAGAGTAGCCGGTGCATATACACTTGCAGAGCATAGTTTTGTTTTCCCGGTGTTTTTTTGTTCTTTTCATGTCAAACTTTCGTTTCTGAGATTTCGTTCAAAACCGAAACTAGTGTCACTAAATAAGCTACGCTTCAGAGTAACGACACTTGGCCATATTGTGGCCTAAAATCATGGTTGCCAGTTATCTGAAGCTTTATCTGAAATCACAGGAAACGCTTTTCCGTCCTCATCAAAAGTTTAAACAGTCCACGACAGGGAAAAGCAATATTACATGAGCTTCCGAACACCGATTCGAATGCTGAGGAAGTCACACTTTTGAATCATGACGATCTGCAGTTGCGTCTGCTCTGCATAAGCCCCAATATGGCGACGCCCACAACAATGTCGGGGAACGGAGTGCCGATACTCTAAGCGCAGCTCATTTAGTGGCTCTAACCGAAACTATTGGCTCTGGAGAGACGGTAATAGACTCTAATCAGTTTGGATCATCTAAGGAACGCGGCGATGACTACAGAATTGTTCCATCGAGAGTAATTTTCAGCTAACTCGCATGCCTCGACCATGCGACTTATCTTTCCGTGAAATCGAGCTTTTGTGCGTATCCGCGTTTAAAAATCAGCTCCAATCGTCTGCTCGGTCAACAACACAGGCTGCAGGAAAATTACGAAAATTAAGCAAGCGCTTCTTGAGCCAAGGAGCAAGTTAACCCGCTGGCGCCCCACTAAGCAGCTGATACTCGTATTTCAATTCAGGTTTTAGTAGCAATCGAGAAGTCATTTTTACGAGCGAGTTATGTATTATATTACGCACTATGTCCCACTAAAGCGATATTACTATATTATTCTTGTTGAAATATGAGCTTATTTGACTAGCTATTAGGTGAACTGCTGAATAAAAGTATATTTGACAGACAGAGAGCTACTTGTTAAACTTAGCCAAATGGTTCTAGCCGGTAGCACGGAGACGAATGCGGACAAACTGAAGAGCGTGTTCATCGAAGATTCACGCAGAACCTCTCTGCATTGAACTTAACTTCGAATCCTGAACGGATAGAATTAGTATTTTTTTGTGGCCGCGGTCAACCTGAGCAATGTAGACGTATATTGCTGCTGGCTTCGACGGGGGTATAATATAAATATTGGAGGCGCGATAGATCATAATAATGTCGTGACAGCTTCTAACTTTGCGAGACGTATCCCCCACCTTTTGAAAGCAGATAATTTCCCTCGTTAATCGTTTGCAGCGAGCAGGTTTTCCTGAATCAAATAATTTCGAAATCAACCCAACTCCTTCAGTGTGGCCCTCAGACTTTTTTGGCGAAAAGCAGTCAAGATGAATAGCCAACGCACCGACCGGCGTGAGTGGCTCAAACTTGAAGCTAATCGAACACAACCAAACTCAAGAAAAGCAGCTATCGAACCTTCCCATTCACTTGACTGCGCCATTGGTGTTCCCTCCAGTGAAACACCTCGCCTGTCGTCCTTAGTCCACTGTTCTACATCCTTATAAAGGAACCACTTATCAGTTACCAAGTAGTCGTCACTTTGAATGTGATTCGAGACAGACAAGAAATCAAAACGTTTTTCCGTGATTCCTCCCTCATCCAAGAAATCGAAAGCACGCGACTGTGTGTTGTGGAGTGAACGGGCTTTCAAACACATGATGGAAGGAAACAATCTACTGAGGCTTCACCACTCTAATGAACATTCAGGCAAACTTAAGAAATTTTCGGACCTTCGTCAAATTACATTGTTCGTCACCGCGCCGACAACACGTGCCTGCCGCGAAAGCCACCAGAGATGCGGAGGGGCGCGGAGCGACCTGGTCCGGCTGGTTTCCGGTTTTCCCGCTTGGTGGCGTCCGTTTTGCTGGAGTCGCGAATAAGGACTACGATATTAGTGGGTGTCGAACCACAACGCACAGTGCCAGACTTGTTTCAAGTATCGTGTACCCAAAGACCTTTCTTCACCCGCAACAGAATATGGTAGAATCAATGAGGATGCTGCTTTACAACTGTACGTGGAACAGGAAAACTGCAATGTGCAGAAGTGCGGCTTATTCGTTAATATGAAGGACAGATTTCTAGCAGCATTCCCTGACTGACTACTTGGAACAAATGGCCTCATTGACGTAAAGTGTCCCCGTTCCAAAAGATTCTTGAAGCCTACTGAAACCGCAAAGGAGTATGAGGCGAAAAATAAGAAAAAGGAGCCTGGTGTGAAAGGTCCAAATCACCTCCTTAGCCTCTACTACCAAATACAAGGGCAGTTACACAATACAAAAAGAGAGTTTTGTGATTTCGTTATATTTACACTCAAGGGCATTGATATCCAACGTATTCAGAGGGATGACACCTTCTTGACAACCAACATAGAGCCTTTTCTACTCAAGTTTTACATGGAAGGCCCGTCTTCCGCTGAAATTCCTCACGTAGACGAGTTGTCCGACCGAATAATCTGCCATTACTCCCGATCTGGGAATCTCTCGATCTTCATTCATGGCCATAGTATCATATGAGATCGAAGGGTGTGGCTCTTCGTCCGCCGAACATTGCTTCGGCGGGTGTTTTTACTGTGTAAGATGAGACCGTCGCGTGCTGCTGGAACAAGACCCTGGCACTTCTTCACTGAACTGCTTCTTCCGTAAGCTTCAAGAGGGCTTTTTTCGTTTCGCACACCATCTGTTCTGCTTGCCCGTTAGTTGCAGGATGGTATGGTGCACTAATGTGATGCCTGATACAGGTCTTTTTGGTTTTTTTTTTTTTTCTCAAAAACTTGTTTATTTCATTTGAAGCAAGATTTGTCGCGTTATCAGAGAAAAGTATTTTCGGTAGGGCAAAAGTAGGGAAAAGAGAGCGTAGAACGTCAATGACGCGCTTGTACGTCGTGGCAGGCATCGTGTAAACTTCCAACCACTTAGAGTACGCATCGACCATGACTCCGCAGATGCGGATATGTTTCGCCACCCACAGACTGAATAGTGGATCGTTTTCAGTTACAGTTCTTGGTGGCGCTGGACTCGAGGAAGCCTTCGACTCTTTCCACAGAGTTAGCCCAGGTGCCAGCACTTTTGTCGAAAGTGGTAAGTGTTCGAAACGTCGACAACGTCGGTAGCCACGTGCTCTGCTTGACACTGGACGCTTACCATTCGCTGAGAAGAAACTTGCTTGTTCGTCTGCCACGAGTCGTCCGATATCAGGTCATCACCGCTACTCCATCTCCCGACAAAACAGGCCGTCATTGTCCGCATGTCCACAGTTAGCAATCACGTGAAAATTCCCGAACGCTCATAACTTGCCGTCGCTAAACGCCGTTCATTCATAGCGTCTTCATTGCAAATAAACGTCTTCCTATTTATTCTGATGGCGTTCATCATATTCCTCCTAAGCTGTACTTACAACATTATATCGGTACTTCCGAAAATATTGCAACGACGTTTGTCTTCTGGGAACTATAATGTAACAACCTTTACAAAATCTTCCGGATCCCATGAAACACAATATTTCGTTATGTCACTTTTCGGTCGTCATTATAATGGTGAAGTAAGTACCGTAAATTGCGAAGCAGTTTACTTGATGTCCAATTCCACTGGTGTCTTGGAAGATTGAGTCTACTGAGCGTGCATTCCTGCAGAAGAAGTTTTCATTGAAAGAATATTGACACGTCAATCAAAAATTGATTATTTCTTGGTAAGATTTATTGCGAAAGGCCGTGGCATCCGCCGAACCGCATCTCCCTATATCAGAGAACAATTTATACCCAGCCTTACATTCTCGCATACATGCGTTTGCTGGGCCACGCTACTGAGCCAGCTGATCACACCTGGCAGCGGCGCGAGCAAGGCCACGAGGGGAACGTGATGGTGCTCGAGCCATCCCACCGTGAACCAATGTTTCGGCCACCCCACGGGTGCGTGTCGCCATCTATTGGTTGAACTAACGCCTTGTTCAAGATGGCTGCCGTGGGACCGCAGCCTTAATGAGTGTTTTCAAAAGAGAGTTAGAGAAATATCGAATCAAACAAGGAGGAAGAAAACTAAAACGCAAGCTCAAAAGCTGGTGGGATAGGCCATATGCGAAATCCTTGCCAGCTATCATCATCATGCCATTAGGAGCCGCCATATTGGGGGGTTTATCACATTTTCCAGTTGTGGACGAGGCGCATCTGCATTTAACTCGGTTTTCATGATATTAGGGCAGTTTAGTTGTACACTCAATGGGTTGCTGGTTTGTTTCGGATCAAAGAAGAAAAGAAAGACGGCCGCCAAATTCAGGAAATGGAATTGTCAGCAACGAGGTCGCAAGACTCGTCACTCAAGCAGTGAACTGGGCCATCCAGGTCAATGAACGGTATTTCTCGAAGACGTCCTGTGAAGGGTTCGTACTGGACTTGCAGCCGGTGATCATATTTTAGTTCTACGACTTACACTTTGCCGGGACTATTGTTTTTCGGGCGAAATCGTCGGTACGGGAACCCCCCAATATGGAGGAAATCTGATCATTGATCATGAATACACTAGATGGCGCTTCTTTTTGCATATGGTCTATAAAGAGGTTAAGGCAGCAATATCGAGACGCCAAGCGGCATCTAAAGAACACAGATGGGCAAAGAAAAAGGGAGCCACACTAGCCGAAGTAGCATCAAAATGGGAGGAATTTCAGGAAAGAAAGCGGGAGGCATCAGCATTAATACAGGCCAAAATTGGGAGGGCAGGGGTCCAGTGGATGATAGAAATAAACCAGAAGGAGAGGAATGCGGCAAAAAGGTTCTGGGAACACATCAGTGCGCAGGGAAAAAAGGCCGAGGGGTACCAGCAGACACTAACCACACAGGAAGGGACAAATGTAGGGGGGGGGGGGAAGAGGCAAGAGAATACATTCGACATACAATCAAAATCAGATCAGGCCGTAGGGAATTGTACCGTCTACACAACACAAGAGGAGAGTCATAATGAAGAAGAGGAAATGACCACTGGGGAATGGGAAAAAGCAGAAGGAAGGGTTCCGGCTGGAACTGCGACAGGTCCAGACTGCATACCAATGAGAACTGCTCCGTCCCAAGGCGCTCCAGCGGCGGACGGGCGGCCGTTAACAAAATAGACAAAACGAAACACTCCGCGGCGTCACCCAACCTTACACCTCCAACGACAACAGTACACAAAATTCGACGACCGGTGACGCTCTACCGGTCGAGCGAAGGGGCATGCTTCATATATACGCTCATAATAACGTTTCTATGGGGACACAAAAGACACAAAAAGAAGCGATCATGATTAGACACCACGCCACTGTCGCACGACGAAACCGCCACTGCGTCGCCGGTGAGTTGGGTCATTTCTGTATACGCGCTGTACACAGTTCGGCCGGCTCCCTGCGGCCCCAATCTGCGGTGCCCACCTGGGCAAGCGGGAACGTTCGCCTGCTCCCAAGGGTAACGTGGCTCCGCGCTACACATCACTCTAGCTGTTATTTCGGAGTCGCGACAGGGCGTCCGCGTTCCCGTTGTTTACCCCTTTACGGTGGGTGACCACAACGTCGTAACGCTGCAGCGCCAAAGCCCACCTCGCCAGTTTAGCCCCGTGCGGTGTGCTCGCGGTGAGGTAGGTCAGGGGGTCATGGTCCGACACGACGTTTATCCGCGCCCCAAATAACCAATAATCAAACTTCTTCAGAGCCCAGATTATGGCAAACGCCTCGTGTTCGATGGTCGACCAGCGCATCTGTGTCGGCGTGAAGCGGTGGCTCGCAAAAGCGATGGGCTTTTCTACGCCGTCCCCTCTCATCTGTGCCAGGCAAGCGCCGGCAGCTGTTGCGGACGCGTCCGTACAAAGCCAGTAGGGTTGATTCGGTTCGGGTGTGCAGAGGGCCACGGCACCACAGAGCGCCGATTTTAATTTTTGGAATGCCTCCTCTGCCTCGCTGGGCCACGGTATCAGGTTGGGCACCCCTCGCTTTGTGAGCGCGGTAAGAGGTGTCGCCACCTCGGCAAAGCCGCGCACACACTCCCGATAATACCCCATATGTCCCAGGACGCTCCTAAACTACCTCTTGGTCCGCGTCGCAGCTAGCCCCTCTATCGCCGTGAGCTTTTCCGGATCGGGTCCGTGGGAACCCGACCCCACTAAGTGTCCCAAGTACTTTATATGCGCCTGAGCAACCTGGCACTTCTCAACGCTAGCCTTTAAAGGGGCCCTGCAAGGACTTTTTTACTGGTTTTTATTTTGCACCAAACCTGAGCGCACTGAACGTAGTAACTTAGTAAAACTTTTCTTTTCTCGAAATTCGCTTTATTTTAAAAGTTATAGGCAAATTAAAATTACAAAAACAAGTAAAAAATAACCTCCCTCATGACGTCCTTGGTTGCTTGAGTGGCCGTGAACTAGAGGAGAGGTAGTGGGCTCATCGCGAGCGCTCACGGCTGCAGCACTCCGTGTCGACGGCGCGAGAGGGCGCCACCCTTACAAAAATGAACAATGAGTTTCAATTGAGCTTCTAATGAGTTTTTATAGAGTCAAATGAAACTCATAAGAAACTCAACGTAAAATGAGTTTTATCATTACAAAACTAATATTTCTTATTTTGATTTTACTCATTACACATTCAAATGAGTGTTATCATTACCACTCAATATATATTCTTTTGAATTTACTCATTACAAATTCAAGTGAGGTTTATCGTTACCCAATCAATATAATTTCTTTTTGGGTTTACTCATTACACATTCAGATGAGTGTTATCACTAAGAACACAATATCCATTATTTTGAGTTTACTCATTAAAAAAAATTGCAATGAGTTTTATCGTTACCGACTCAATATCCATTCTTTTGAGTTCACTCATTACAAATTCCAACGAGTTTTATCGTTACCCAGTCAATATTCACTATTTTTGAGTTCATAAATGTACTGATTACTCATGCAAATGAGTATTATCATTAAGAATGCAATATCAGTTCTTTTGAGTTTATCCATAGATACTCAAGTGAGTTCTACCATAAGGCACCCAATAGACATCAGCTGATCCACATTGGAGGAATTCGATAAAGGTAAAGGTGAAGATAATCATGAATGCAGATTGCCTGCTATTCAGAAGACATTCTCCTCAAATAAAGTAATGTTCAAAATTGCAATCCAATAACTTCTCATATTTATTAACCATTTATTAACCCTTCTACGAAATCAAAACATATTCAATTATTCCCATTCTCAACTAGCACACTGTCTCGGGCGATCAAAATGACACAGCGATAGACATAATGACTCAATACAGCATCTGCTCCCAAACTTCCCTACGCGCGTAATCCACTAAAATATAAAATATATCCTGCCACGACCCCGCCCCCTCCTCCATTCGCATTTCGCTGACCACAAGTCTTACCATCTCAGTGCATTAGCAGTAACATATTGAAATTGACTCTGAAATTTAGTTACTCACGTAATACAGGTAATTAAAAGTTAACAAATTTAAAACCATTGGAACAAAAAAAAAAAAAAGAAACAAGCCAGCAGTTGTTTCGCGACTTCGCTAGATCAGTCACGACACCCCTGGGGTTCGCGCCTCACAGTTTGGGAAGCACTGCTGTTTAATATTACAAATACAGAGTGCTGCTTAGAACATTTTTCAAATCATTTATAAGTAGCAACTGTTGATTTAATACCACGCAAAAATTTAAACCAACTCTCACAAAGTCTCACGGAAACTTAATCCCAAGTTTCCACAGAATAAAAATCGGTAAGAACAAGACGAAGTACACACTAGGCTCATTAATTAACTCTGAGCTGTCATTTTGTTTGAATTCAATACACATGAAAATAAAAGAGGAATAGGAATGCTAATAGGCATACCTTTTGGTCCTATAGGAGGTTGGACTGCTCCCATAGGGACTTTATCGGACCATTAGGAATTTTTATCAGTCAAACGAAATGTTTTGTTTGCCAAACAGGAAATCTAGGCCAATTGTGCATGTATATTTGAGCAATAGGAACCAATTAGACGTATGTCTGTCAGGAGGATGTAAATGCATATTGGACGCAACAATTGAGAATCGGATCAATGGGAACACGTTTCTGTGCTTTTGGAAAGTTGTTTTTGGGCGAAGCTCAAATATTTGTCAGACATCCAACTGAGTTAAAAATAGTCCCTGTCAGAAATACACCGGCCCATTTGATGCTTGTGTAATGTAGCCTGGGCTGTATGATGCAAATATCTGTTCCACGTCCAAAGAATGTATTGCTAGAATTCCAGCATGTATTAAAGTACATTAGTCAAGTTAATTATGCGACAGTGTTACGCTTATTTTTCAAAATTTTCGGATGGCAAAAATGGTTTCAGCCCAGGCTGAAACCAAAAATTATTAATAAAAACAATTATTAAAAATTATTAATAATTGATAATTATTAATTAATAATAATTAATATTAATTAGTAATTATTAATAATTACTACTAATTATTAGTAATTATTAATTACTAATAATTATTAGTAAATATGAGTAATTTACTAATAATTACTAATAAATATTAGTAAATTATTAGTAATTTACTAATAATTTATTAGTAAAAATAATTTACTAAAAAATACTGTAAACTGAGTGTAAATTAAAAGTAATCTCCCCAAAAAATAAAAAATAAATTTTCTCCCTACTGCATTGCACCCGAAACTAATAGCGCGTCGGCGCTAATTGTGATTTGCACATTTATTTCCTGTGCTTATAATAATAACTGTATTCACCCTCTTTTACTCCTAAGTTTCTAAAGACATATTTACGGCGCCCCTCTATCGCGATTTGGTCAGTTTCGGTTTCAGTATTGTAACTTTTACTGCTTTCGGTTTCGTATTGTCAGAATCGCGTCTTCGATGCCCCATCGGTAGCGACACCAGTTCTTTGTTTTTTTCTTTTTCCGCATTGGTTGCGCGACGCGCGACCGTTGAGACCGTTGCCGTTGCGTTGGGTACATGTGTTTTGCGGGATGGAAATGCCTTTAGACATGGAAATGTGCTAATTTAATCAAGTTTATCTATCTGTGAAGTTTCTTCTTGTGATGATTATGTTCAAGAAGAGCGCGGAAGACCGGCGACGCGACAGAACGAGCAACTCGACGCAGTTGGTAAGCTTGCTTCTTTGCTTGCATTGTAAGTGGACGCCTTGAACGATAAGTGAACACTAGGGAGTTTTATAATAACGTCCGCAACCCCAAAGAAACGACGTCTTCGCTGCTGTGCATGCGCAGACCCAAAACAAGCATTCGGACTCGAGCTTTGGGCCCGTTATTTCTCGAAAATAGCGTGGGTACCGCAAAAGGCGGCGCCCACGACATCTCTGTTGATCGCGTCTTCGACGCCGTCGCCCGCGCGGGAACTGCGTGAGTCGCACTCGGCGCGGTCGGTATGGTCGAAGCGTATTGAAAACGCCACGGATCGCTGGAGTCACCGCTCAAAGCTATCGAAGCGCGTCTACTTACGATCGCGGAAGACATGTAAACATGCCTGGGTAGTGGATCGTCTGGGCTTCGTAAGTACAACAGAGCAGCTTGGCAGTGACAAAAACAAAACATGCAGCATTGAGTATAAAACAACTATAAAACTGTTACTCTAGACGAAAAACTTGTTTAATTTTCAAGATATAACGTTCTAACTTTCAAATAAAAGGTGTCGCGACATCTTGGTGGCGTTT
>JABSTQ010008859.1:0-37982 GCA_013358835.2 Ixodes persulcatus
TTTTGGACATACATTAGTCCACCTTCTCGACAGATTCTCCCCTGGAGATAATGCCCTTGATCACCTGTATGGCAGCCTCTCCATGCCTACTGGAACCACTTTTTGGAAGTGCCTCACGCCACGCCCTGGACAGCTGCTTCCAGTTGAATATGACCGTGAAATGGCGTCTCGTAGGTAGACGTTTCTTATGTCACATCCCATGTCGTACGGCAGATCTGAAAACCGGCCAAACCCTATAAGATAAGGTGTAGGTCAACACATGCAGTGTCAATTCACGTGAACTCGCGATTGGCCGGCGTCTTATTGGGTTTGGGTGTCTTTCACCTGGCACCGTCTGTAGGATACATGCGAAGGATGTGCCGAATTCTCCGGTTAGAGTACTGGCGACAGGACGTTTTTTCAAGGATAGTTTAAGAGTGGCCTGTGCGGCAGGGATGAAAGTGCAGGAGCGTCAGAGACGGTTATACTCGGAGTTGTGCAAATCCATTGAGGAAGTGGCGGAATTTCTGTGGCGGAGTGTGTGGCCTATGCTTGCTCGTGGGAAGAAGGAAAGTGACTTCTTCAGCAGGTCGCCGAATATGCCAGTTCCTGGAACTTGGCCCCCAAGTTCAGCCTTGAGCCAAAGCTGAGCCCTCCAGATCTGGTGACGATGGCAAAGAAGGTCGCTTACAGAGCTACGGAACAGGACCGACCACGGTGCACTTCAGAGTGCGTGGACACTCTTCAGGGTCTCAAGTCGCGCGGATGACAGGTGGAATTGACACCTTTGGTCAACTATTTCGTGACCAATCAGTTTCATGTTTTGGAATCAGATACGTTCCAAATTTGTTGTCATGCCAGAGGGTGGTTTTTTGTGAAAAAGTGAATGCAGCTATTTCCAAAACTCTTAGGCAGGTTGATGTGATGCTTGAAAAAGGCTAAGACCAGCGCTATGAGATGTGTGAGAACCCTAGCCTTGAGCCAGTTGGAGGGGCGTATCAAGAAAATCGGAAGGGCTACATCTCGAGATATTTTTTTTAGCACCAAGACACAAAGGCTGTGCCCGTATAGGGACGATCGTCACTGAAAGGGTCACGTGGCAACGGCAGATGGCAGCGTTCATTCAGAAACAGCTTGGCTCCCGTGGATGTGGGGGACCCTTTCAGGGTGGCAAACTCTGAGGTGGTGTGCAATTTTTAAAAGACAATGAGGCCACGAGGTGTCGGCCTTCAGCGTTGACGTTGAGGATATATTTTATTCGCTACCTCACGACCAGCTGCTGCCTCTGCAAGATATTTTATTGAAACAAATGGGGAACTCGGGTTCAGAACTCCAATGGAGTGGCCATGGAGGATTCCTTGAGATGTTGCCATTTCTTTCTTTATTCTTTCTTTTTCCCGATCGGGTCGGGAGGTGGGCAGAGACTAAAGGCGTGATGCCTGACGAGGTCTCTGCCCCCCTTACAGCTCTAGCACAGCCATTGTAAAATAGTGCAAAACTTTCATGCAAAAAATACCGTCAAGACAACATGATGTAAGCACAGGTATCCATAGAAACAAGTAAAAAAAAGCAACCACACAACAGTTTTGTCGGAAAAGGTTAAAAGTCTGAGCGAAATACATAAATACCAAATGTGAATATGATTTATGAAATTGCATAGGTTTCATAACACAGTGTCACTGCCAACCAAAATTTCTTTTAGCTTTTTTTTTTTTTAATTGTAGTAGATTATATTTAAAATCAATTAGTCCCTCTGTACTATTTAAAATTTTGGCCACTTGAAAACGTTTTGTCTGTCTCCCGTAATTGGTGCGTATTTTAGGAGGTCGTCTATGGGTGTGTCAAGTGGGTAATCTTTACTGTCATCTAACGAAATCATGAAAAGGTTTCGTTGTGTATTTTTTGTAATAGCTTAAAATAATAGATTTGATTGACTTTGAGTAGGCCATGTTTATTGAATAATGAATCGGTGGGGAGGTCTTTGGCGTTACCTTTATGGTTTCAAAAAGTCGGAGAACTTTTTTCTGTAGGACGGCCAGTCTATTATAATTGTGGTCGATGTCCTTCCCCAAACTAAAATACAGTAATAAAGTTCTGAGAAAATAGCAATAAAAATATTTTTTTAGCCAAAGGGGTATAAGATTTTGTATCTTGTATATACATCCAACGGCTCTAGATAACTCGGTGCTTAGCCTATTTATGTGAGTATTCCAATTTTATTCACGATTGAATCACACACCGAGAAATTTTTGTTCGCTAGCCTCCTCTATAATCTCATTTTTAAAACATATAGTCACCTTAGTGTTGTCGAGTTTATTTACAAGACAGAAAATTATATATTTGTTTTCTTAGCATTTAGTTGTAATTTGTTGTTCTGAAGCCATACTGAGAGATGCTTCAAATAGCTGTTTGCCATTAATTCCAGGGATGCTTTAGAAGCTGAAGTAAAAAATGCATTAGTATCGTCTGCGTACATGACAAGCTCCGGGGAGTTTATAACATTTGCGATATCGTTAACGTAAAGAAGGAATAATAAGGGTCCTAGTACAGACCCCTGTGGAACCCCGTGCTTAATTTTGAGTATAGTTGAAGAAATGTTATTGGTGCGTACAACTGCGAGCGATTTTCAAGGTAGTTTTTTTTTAAGGTCAGGGCAACCCCACGTATGCCATATTGTTGAAGTTTGATTAGTAGTATGTCGTGTTGAATAGTGTCGAATGCTTTTTTGAAATCTAGAAGAAGGCCTGAGGTGTACAGTTTATGTTCTATGTTATTTATAATTTTATCTTTTACCTCAACCTAGTGCTTCTTCTGCCGATTTTGATTTTGAAAGCCGTACTGACATTTATTTATTACATCGTGTTTATACAAAAAGCCCTCTAGCCTAATGTTATAACCCCCTCAAATATTTTTGAGAAAATAGGCAAAACCGAGATTGGTCTGTAGTTTTGTAGAAGTTGTTCTCTCCTTTGTAGACCGGGGTAACTCTCAGCAGCTTTAGTTCGTCTGGAAATATACCAGTTTCTAAAGTGCGATTTATTATATGTGATAAGAGTTTACTTATTTGTTGAGAGACATACTTGACAGGCTTTGATTTGAAATCGTCTATACCAGCTGCAGCATTATTTTTTATTTTGTGTATAAACCCTTCCACTTCATATAATGTTGTTGGTGATAGCATTATTGTATTCGATAGGCTAGTTGTGGTCTCTGTGGCACAGCGTTGCGAAGAACTTTCACGGGACTCTCAGTTTCGAAAACAGGCATCTGGTGAACTAACGTCAACGAAGTGCATATTCATCAGATTCGCCATTTCCTGGCCACTTACATTTTTTCCATCGACAGTAATACTTTGAATTCCTCGCACGCGTCTCTTCCTATCAGTGATTGTGTTTACAGTTTCCCATATCTTTCGAGGATCTGAATTCTATGGTTGTAGGCTGGAACAATCCTTTGATCCCACAAAAGCAAGTTGTGTGTATTGGGTCCTGTGTGGCACCAATTTTGAGCGACATTTACCTATCCGGGGTAGATAGGGCAGTGGAGTGTGCTCTGGGGGAATCGGCTGCAAAAAGGGTGTTTCGATATGTAGACGAGTTTTTGGTTTTGTATGAGGGGGCGGAAAAAGATGCTACACGGTCTTTTGTTTTAGACGCCTTTGAAAAGTGTGGTGGAAGCCTGAGGTTCACGCGTGAAGAGCCAAATGAAGGGGCTCTGCAGTTCCCAGATTTGACGATGTATCCGAGTGACAAGAATTTAATGTTGGTCATTTTGCCCGCATTCTAAAAAGACGATTCTTGATTTAAAATCTATGCACTCAAAAGTGATCAAGAGGGCCATAGCGGTGTCGTGCCTTGGGTTGGCCCTCAAAGAATCATGTGCCCACAAGATGAGCAAAGGTTTTGGAAGACAAATTGATAGACTGAAGGAGTCGGGGTTCCCGTTGGCACTCTTGGCGGAATTAGCCAGCACACTTCTTTAAAACAGCGAAGGGGGTAGCGAGGACAAAGCCGCAAAGGTAAAAGAAGCACATGGTGGTGGCCCCTACCTCCACCGTGTGTCCCATAACTTGAAACAAGTACTAGGTAGTAGATATGGAATACCGGTAGTGTTTGCTGTACCCCCAAAAATAGGACAGATATGTTCCAGGGTTGGTGCAGGTGCAAATGGTCATTCGAAGGAAAAGTGTACCAAGGCGCACAGAAAACCTTTTGTCACTTGTGTTTCTTGCGTGGTGTATAAGATGCCTTTGTCATGTCACAGGTGCTATGTGGGACAAACAGGAAGATGTTTGAATGATAGATTAAAAGAATATTCATATTCGCTCGGAGCCACAATTGGGGGGCTTTTGCCAATTCACTGCAGAGGGTGCAAATGTCGGCCCAATTTTGGCAGGGTCACCATTCTGGGCACACACAGGGATAAGGTGATGAGAGATTATAGGGGTCTTCCACATTTTGTGCCGGCATTCATGTGTTAGTGAACCTTTTTTTGGCGCTGTCAGCAAAAGAGATATCCTTCCTGCGGGAAAAAATGAGTCACGTAGGGAACGGCTAGAAATGTAGGTTACTGATACGCTTCACGGTTGGAAAGTCGTGGCCCTTTGTTTGTGTGCAATCTTTTAAGATACTGTGAATGTACTTTCTGTCTCAGTTTCCTTCATTAAAATTCTTCAGTTGCGAGTACAGCATTGTCCTGTCGTGTTTGTTCTTCTTCGTAGTCCACGTTTTCCGAGATGTTTTCCCCATCATGTTTAACGTCAACCAACTGGCCCAGTTCCTCACCTTACCAAAGGCTTTGTTTGTTTGCATTTGAGCAAAAAAGTAACTGGGTCGTGCGTTTGTTTAGACAGCGGAAAGTAAAGGCCCGTTCACACACTTGCTTTTCGCTTAGGATCGAGCTTTTGCGATCTCCTGCGACGAGAGAACACACTGGTCCACTAGCTCCATTTAGGAGTTAACGCTGAAATTGCACTTCACTAGAGCGAAGGCTTTGCGGTATTTGCAAGATCAAATGCACGTACCATCTACGAGAAATGGTTGTTTATAACATTGCCAAAAGTGTTTTGAGCCAGAAAAGAAAGAATGACGCTCGAAAGATAAATGTACGGAAAACCGAAAGCATTCCACGGCCACCCCACAGATGGCGCCAGCATATTCTCTCCTTCCGAGACTTCAAGGTGTTTTAAGGCTGTGAGCCACCCTTTAGTCGGCACCAGTGGGTGCCCGTAGAAATTTGGCCAACGTGGTACAACTGTCAGCCCAGAGTCTCTTAACGTCTGTCGCATTGTAGCGGCACATGACCACATGCCGGTACGACGCTCGTCCGAATTGAGACAGGCAGGGTCGGAACTGAACCCAGAAGATTCCGGGGTTCTGCAGCGCACTCCGAGCAGCATCGCGTCACAACCGCTCACTACGAGAGAAAACGCTGTAATCGCCCCTCGGGTAACCCCGGAACCTTTCCGATCTTCGTTCAACTAGAACGAAGGTCTTTGCAGTATTTGCAAGATTAAATCTATGCGCTATCTACGAGAAATGGTCACTTGTAACGATTACAGAATTATTTCAAACCCACGATGAAATAATGAGGCATAAAACTTTCGTTGTAAGCGGTCATGTGCAGTTGCGATGCACAAGGTCACGCTCGTATGTCTACACCAGGCTTGATGCACCAGCCCTTTCACCATTTGTTTGTCAAGTGGCTATGCTGCTTATTTCATTTGTGCCGATTAAAGTTTCCAGAAGAGCATCAAGAGCCATCAACCATCCATAGAACTTCCAAGGTCTGCAGCCAGCCATCAGTACTGTTGCAGCGTCACGAAGCAGCCATTCAAGACGAATAGGAGCAGATGTAAAGTGCCTAAATGCAAAGGGTGCTTTTGAGACTAGCTTTATTAGGTACTTTGTTTTGTGTTCAGATCAAAATAAGTTAGAATCTCTCTCCTATCCGACTTGCTAGTTGCCGCATGGTTCCGTACACCTTGGACGGGGGCTTGCCTGCATGGACAAAAAGGAAATGAGACGTTAGAAACACAGTGCTGCCTGTGGCTCTACCGTAAAAGCCCGCAAGGACGCCCTCCCCCAAGATATCGCTCATCCCATTTTTCTGGCTAAATATCCGTAACATAAAAATGCCAAAACATCTCCCCCCTCCCAACCCCCCCCCCACCCCCCACCCCGATTCCCGGGAATCACATCAATTGCGCGATCTGCGGTACCGGTACGTGTAACAAGCGAATTCGCAGAGGGTTCCCGCGTTTTTGTCTGCGATACCAGTTCCCTTGGCACGCACATTTAGCCGATTTCTATGTGTTAATCGCGCCGTGAAACACAAACCTGATGCATCCACAGTCTGCAGTATCCTTTCCCGTGACACAGGAGTTCGTAGCGAATTTCTGCATATTTATCGCATCGTAAAATGCTAATTTGCCATGTCTGCGATCTGCAGTATCAGTTCCTGTGTCACGTGGTTTGTAGCAGATGCCTCTTGTGTTCATCATTAATTTTTAATAAAGTTTTGCTGTCTCATCCCCAAAAATAGCCCTCCTCATTTTTTTCACCATTTATCTTTTCATTATGGGCGGGCGCTCTTACGGGATCTTGCAATAATAATCTCTCTGCTTAAAAAAAATGAAAAAATTTCTTCCTTCTGCTAAACTTCGCCCGCACACCCTCGACACTTGCAACATCTGTCGGCGGCAAATACAACCAGGCGAGCACGGTGAGGAAATCGTCAACGAATGCTGCCGTAGACTGCCCAAAAACAGGTTTTCCTTTTTTGAACGAGGCATGTTCATCCATTGATGTTTTAACGCCAAGCTTCCACTACGTACCTGCACCTCTGTAGTAATCGCAGCATGATACGTTAAAGGGCAACTCCACTCCATTTTTACAATTTTTGGGTTACGATCTGTTTAGTCGAAGTGGGCGATCCTGAATCACGAGATATAATTTGTTTTTCGGTAGTGTGTATAGTTTTGTAAATATTGCAAATCCAAATATCGTTCCGGCGGCACGGCAAAACCGAAACTACCGGCTGAAGCAGCTTGGCAACACCGATATTAGTGGCGCGTCGTCGGCATGACCTAGTTCTCATCCCGCGCTTGAGCTTACGCACCGACAATGTCGGCTCAGTTGCACAGGGAGTTTCAAAACAGAACGTAAGTTGCACATTTTCTTTTTTGCCGCTTCACTTTGTTAATATGCACCAAATGTAATAAGTTTTAGTGTGTATTTATAAATTTGCCGGCCGAAAAGCGAATCCGACTGCTATAAATATGACGCGGTCAGTGCCGGCGCAGCGTGACTGTATTTGTTTCTTGCTCGCGGACCGAGAGAAAAAGAAATAATGGGACATAGATGGACAGATGTATCCACAAGCGGTCTAAGTTGTTAAAGCTAAGGTGCCTTTATGTGCACGCTAGTCAGATCAGCCGCGACCTGCTGCGTCCTGCCGATCGTGCTGCAGCAGCCGGCGGACGGTACGCGAACAGCAACGGCACCGCATCGTTCTTCAAAGACGCATGTTTCGTGGAGAAACCCGCAACAGTCAGCAGCCGCAGATCCCGTGTGTAGGTGTCCGACGTAAAGTGCTGGGAGCAGAGCTTTGCGTTGGAGCTCGGAGTCGACGGTCTTCCGAGGACCGAAGTCTATCCGGCGAACGGCACCGACCCACACCTTGTGCCTCTTCCGGTCTCTTGGGAACTGGTGGAACCGCAGCTCCGGGTTGCGCACCAGATTGTTGGTGCAACCCACAGCACTACAAGCCGTGTTCGACATTGCCCAACGCGAGTCAGGCGAGTCTCTCCGGCTGCACGACACGCGCGTGAGAGAGCAGCGCCGCTTTGCTCTCTTCCGCGCTGTTGCGGAAGCAATGCTGGAGTTAAATGAACGGCCTGGACGCTAATAAAAATAGGAGAACACAGGGTAACATGGTAAGCAGCTCTTGCCGTCTGCAGAATCGCAGAATGCCATGGGAATGAGCGTCTGCGGCGTCCATACGAGAGCGTAGGACTAAACCTACGTCATTGCACAGTGTTGCTTCACTAGCTCACCCGGTGCCAGCGTTGCTCGCCCGCTTTCGGGCCGCTAACCGAGCCGGGAGAACATTTTTAATATTGGTTTTAATTGGTAATGCGGTGTCGGTTTGACGTATGACCGTATTTTGAACCCCTAAAGCGATATCAGTCATTTCGATAGGGTCGACTTTTTGAGTGGAGTTGCCCTTTAAGAAACAAATTTTTGCAGACCGTCTAAAGTGGGTTCGAACCGATTGTGTACATGGTGCATAACACTGCTGAAATTTCGTTAAAGCATTTTCTAAACAAATTCCCGGGTGTTCTTCCCCATCACTAGTTCTTATCCCGCGAGTGACCATAGAGGCCTGAGAAACCAGTTGGCCAAATTCATAACTGCAAAATGTGAACAATACAAGGTTCCCCAGATTCAATGACATGGCAGGCTTACCGAGAACCAGATTGCAGAGGGCTGTCCTTGCAGCCCTGATGTTTTGGTAGGAGCCGAGGATGTGAACCTTGCTGAAAAGAAACCAAGAAACACACGCACAGCCATTTTGAGTACCCCCTTCTCTCGCCTCAGCTCAAACGACCAAGAGCACAAACTACGGCAAAGCTATGGCGGCCAAAACACGTCTTCAACTGGTGCGTTTAACGCACAGTCGTTCTGCCCCCTCCATTTCGACCTGGCAGTTTCACAGCCACGTAATACTGCAGAGCACTGCGATGCTGGGTGTGGTACAGTAGCGTAGGTAAATACGAAGGTCGCGGATGAAATGCATCTTCCATATCCACCTTTGCGCCTGCGGCTGGCAAGACAAAAACTCTGGCAGCCTCGAAACGAGAAGCCGCGACGTCTGCTTGTCTTTTTTGGCGGCGCTTTTAAAACCAACCGTCAGTACTGTGGCAACCCGGAATATTACACAGCTGCTCCAACTTGTGGGCAGTAAGTCGAATATGAATGGTGCCATCGATTGGGTAGCCCTGGAACTGCGCATATTTCCCAATTTTTACTCGTCATTCTTCACCATGGGCTCGAAATAATTCTGACAATGTTATAAACGACCATCTCTCGAAATAGCGAGTGCATTTGATTTCTCAAATACCGCAAAAATTTCAGTTTACTTATACGAATATCAGAAGTGCTCTGGTGCTATCCTATAGATCAGGGGGCTCAAACTCATTTGAGTGAAGGGGCCAGACATCCCATCCACAATACAGGAGGACGCTTAAGCTTCGCCTTTAAGAGTGCAAAGCGATAGCTCAACATGTAAACCCCTACTTGTTCCCAAGCCGTGCAAGCGTGTCTGCGTGGCCTAGCCGGTAGCGTGCCTGGCTTGCAACCGAAGGGTCGTGGGTTTGAATCCTGCCTCCGCCTAAAGTTCTTTAAATTTTTTCTGTAAGGCAAGTGATTTACTTTATAAAGCCAAATCATTTGAGACATGTGGCGACCTTCATTTTGCATTACATGTCATGTTTTAATTACCTTCATTCCACGCATGACGTCATGTTTCATGTGAGCATTGTGGGTTGTTTGAAATACACGTGGCTGTTAATTTCCCCGTCTTTTTCCCATCCCACGCTTCCGACACCTACTCCGGTTTTTCTGTGAAACGAGCTCCTTAAAGCTATCGCTTTAAAATGTCAAAGGCTAACATGGGGCGGGGGGTTACAGTATTTACACAAATGTAGGTCGACCCATTTTTCTATTCTTGAAAATCTGAAGTGGGGGTTTAACTTAAAATCGAACCAAAGCATTCCATCACCGACAAAAACGAAACAATTGCAATATCAAGAACACTTTGGCTTGTTACGAGCTCAGCCAGCTGTACCTGTAGCATTGAGTCATTCTGTGCGCCCATTTTACAAGTTCTTCTTTTTCTAAACTTGCGCGAACGAGTATTATTGATAGCGATTCACAAATTAGCCCAAATATATGGCGGTGAACAGTGCACGGCACGCCCAACTCCTGGGGGTGGCGGCACTTCTTGTAAGAGCCACCCCGGAGGCCGCTGGAACAGCCTCGCGCCTCACTCCCCGCAGTTCCTTTTCACAGTTTTTCGCACGATTCACGGTCGCAAGTCGTTTGATAGAGTGTCGAGTTCATGCTGGAGCGCCAACGTTATTTTGTATTGATACGCGTGATCCGTGCAGTGTAGGGTTTTGGGGCTCTTTTATGGCCATTCTTTATCCAGAAGCAACCAACAACTGCGCTGCTGGATGCAAGTTCGACCCGTCAAAGCGGGTGTTGCTCCAGTCTGCAATAGCGCGGGATCTTAACTGTGACGGCAAACAAAGAGGCTTCCGCGGGCCAAAGTCTGGATAGGTTGGGGTCGCCTCCCACAGTTGGAGGTCAGGCTTGCAACGTACGCCGCAAAAGTGGGAAATCAGTCTTGCAACACGATCAACAAGTAGGCGTGGAAGATGCGGTTGATCCTGTCATTTGCGAAGCGCGAGATTTCGTCGGACGACGCCGACGCCGTGCTTTGAGAACGTAGCAGTGATGACGACGGGACTGACATCACCAGTGTGGACGAATCATAGTCTCTAGTCACGGACAGAGTGAGAACGACAGAGAGCAGCTTCAGTTGTTCCGCCTCCAGCGCGAGCTTCCTAGTTTCGACAATGCCTGGGCATCTCATGCGCCTTATGTGTGCATGCGCAGCCAAAGCACGTCAGATGACATCGATCGCGTGCTGGAGGCTAGGCTTTCGAAACAAATACCCTGCCATTCTCACGTGTTTGCTGTCAAATGCACCTCTGAAAAATTTTTTTTTTTGCTGATGTGCAATGTGGGGGGATGATGTGCTGATGTGCAATGTGGGTCGACTTACAATCATGCAAATACTAATATATACCATATTTAAACGATTGTAAGTCGACTCGATTGTAAATCAATCCCCCCATATTGCACATAAAAAAAACCAAAAAACTTTAGATGCGCATTTTACTGCGAACACGTGAGAACGGCAAAGTATCTGTTTCGAAAGCAGAGCCTCCAACACGCGATCGATGCCTTCTGGCGTGCTTTGGCTGCGCATGCACGCGCGAGGTGCATGAGATGCTCAGGACTTATCGAAACCGGGAAGTTCACGCTGGAGGCGGGACAACTGAAGCTGCTCACTGTCGTTCTCACTCCGTCCGCGACTAGGCTACGACTCGTCCGCACTGGGGATGTCAGTCCCGTCGTCATCACTGCTACGTTCTCGAAGCACGTCGTCGGCGTCGTCCAACGAAGTCTCGCACTTTGCAAATGACAGGATCAACCGCACCTTCTGCGCTTGCTCGGCGATCGCATTGGACGTCACGGGTAGGGACCGATTGCACACTTTTGCGGCGTATGTTGCGAGCCTGACTTCCAACTCTGGAAGGCACCCCCACCTATCCAGACTTTGGCCTACGGAAGCCTCTTCGTTTGCCGCCACAGTTTAAGATCCCGCACCACTGCAGACTCCACTGGAGCATCACCCGCTCCGACGGGTTGAACTTGCGTCCAACAGCGCAGTTGTTGGTTGCTTCTGAGTGAAGAATGGCCATAAACAAGCACTGAAATCCTAAACTGCCCGGATCACGCGTGTCAATAAAAAAAAACATAGTTAGCGCTCCAGCATGATCTCGTCACTCGATCAAACGATCCTGAGACCGTGAATCGTGCGAAAAACTGCGAAGAGAAGCCGCGGGGTGAGTGAGCCGTGAGGCTGTTCCAGCAGCCTCCGGAGTGGCTCTTACAAGAAGTGCCGCCACTCCCCGGGAGTCGGGCGCGCTGTGCGCCGTTCACCGGGTTAATTTGCGAATCGCTATCAATAATACTAGTTCGTGCAAATAAAAAAATAATTTGTAAAATGAGCTCACAGAATAGCGCAATGCTAGAGGTACAGCCGGCGGAACTCGTAACAAGCCGAGGTGCTCATGATTTCGCGATTGTTTCGTTTTTGCCGGCGGTGGAATGCTTTGGTTCGATTATAAGTCGACCCCCCCACTTCAGATTTTCAAAGATTGAAAAAAGGATCGACCTACATTCGTGAAAATATGGTAGTAGCGCAGAAAATATTTACAGAGATTTGTTCCGCATTGCAAAGCAGCCAAGTTTTTCAGCGACACCCAGAGATTCCCTAAAAAAGGGATCTTGTGCCATTGGCTTTTCTTAAAATAGCCGTTTTGCAAGTGCCGTCTTTTTTAGCTTTTGTTTATTCACACTACTACTTCGGGTTTGTACCTGGTGTGATCACAAGATATAAAATACCACCATCCAGCCAACGCGCTGGAGTTTTTCAATACATCTAGAAACCATGCACAGAATCGTTACTATGTCGCTCAAGTCACTAGGGAAGTGTCTGGAAATAAAGTTTTCCTGACAATTTTTATAGCAAAATTAGAAGCAAATTCTTCTGTCTTAACGGAATGTAGGACGAAACAATCCTCAATCTGAGAGAAAACAGATTAGAGCCAATCTGTTAAAATGTCATAAGAGCAGAGTTTCCAGTAGAAATGAATGGACGACAAGAGGTCAATATTTATGGCGCATGCAGCACTCGAAGCATAGGAAGGGGTGCTCGCAGTCACGGGACACTTACGGGCCGCGTCCCAGAGAGTCGGCCCTCAGGCCGCGTGTTTGAGACCCCAGCTTGAGATGGTGCCAGTGTTTCCTCTCGTTGTAAGCAGTTGCAAGCGGCAACAACGCACTCGACCAGACACATACGAATCGGCCTTGAAATGTCGCACCCTCGGGACATCACCTCCCGATGCCCGCTTTATGGTGTGTTCACACTACGGAGTTTTTGTCCGAGAAAGGAACTAAACGTCATGAAGATCCGAGGAGATGTGCGTCGTGTCACGGATGTTCCCCAATCCACCGAGCCCGCGCGGAGCCGCCAAGAATCTGCGACCCGCCCACAGAATATTCGTCGTCCTGTCAGAGTGACCAGCCCCCTCTGTTTGGGGAAGGATTATGCTTAGCAGCATAAAAGGGATACTGTACCAAAGAATTTAGTGTCCATAATAAGTGACGCACATTCTTTTCACGAGCCAGCAGCCGCCGGTGTGCGCGAGCACACGCAACGAAAATGACGTCAAAGACCTCCATTCGCACTTAAGAGGACAGTGAAATGCATGGGCTTCGGGCCAAAGGAGAATAAATACAGGCTTTTTATCTCTACAAGTGAAAGCTACGTGCTTGTTAGACCAATGAATCGCTTACCTTTTACACCAGACACTACTGTGTAGATGGAAAACCTGTCTTTATTCTCCTTTGGCCCGAAGCCCACTGTCATCTTAACTGCGAATGGAGGTCTTTGACGTCATTTTTGTTGCGTGTGCTCGCGCACACCGGCGGCTGCTGGCTCGTGGAAAGAACGTGCGCCACTTATTATGGACACTAAATTCCTTGGTTCAGTACCCCTTTAAGGTGTCTTACTTTTCTTTTCTTTTTTTCACCCTTCTTTTGTTTGATGTACCCCCAAAGGCCACAAACACGTTCTCAAAAAGGAAGACTGCTGACTCAACTACGCGTGACTCCGTCCTGCGAATGCTCGCTCAAGTTTTTTTAAGCACCCCCTCCTTCCCGCGGCACTTCCTTCTAGCGGCTCTACGACGTGCTCAGTTTTCTCGGGAAACGAAGATCCATTGCGCGAGTACACCCTTAGGTGCGTCAGCTTGAAAACGATCAACGCACCTGTCCGCCAACACGATACGTGTCTTGGTGACGTTCTCTATGGTGAACTTGGTGCGGCCGCCCTTGCCGGCCAGGCGCCCGATGCATCGGGCCAGGTGGTCACCCTTCAGGGGCTTCACTGCAAGAACAGGAGGAAACCATCGTTGTCACCCTAACCAGTTATATTCCCATTTTACGGCATTTCATGCTTGCCAGGCAAGCCAGACAAAGGAGAAGTCGATGGTAAAATTTGTAATTATGTGGGAAGTTGGGATGGGCATCTGCTTTATCTGCCGTAGATGGGAAATTTAGCCGCTGCAGAGACAGCCAGGAGTCTCTGATGTGCATCGCGCAGTAGTGATACATGACAGCACAGCACTATGACGCTCATCTACCGTATTTATTTGCATAATGAATACACTTTTTTTCCCAAAACATTGACACATATTTGGGAAAGGGGGGGGCATTCAGTACACAGGGTAAAATTTGTGCATTTACACACTTCGTGCAAATGTCATATTAGGTGCCAATATGACACAGCAATGTACTGTGGCATGTCTCCAGTGATGAAGGCGCCCACGGCAAACCTTTTTAGGGCGCTTTCGGGGTGCCTTTTGCTGAAGGAAAAGCCCCCTACGAAGCTGACTCAGCATGAAAAGCAACACCACCGTTCTTACGCCATATATATATTGCTAGTATCCCGCGGGCACGCTCAGGTATATTCGCCACACGTATAAGATCCAACCCCCAACCACCGAAGCCCGCTTGCACGGATCAAGTTTCGTTCACCGAGACAAGAACTCGTACGAAGTCCAACCGCCGACCCTCGAAGCCCAAAGTCCAATCCACCCCCCCCCCCCCCCCCCACCCCAAGCCCGCTTGCACGGATCAAGTTTCGTTCACGGCCGTTCTGTTACGAATTAAATAAACGCATTTACCCGGAGTGTGTGAAGTCCAAAAGCGGACCACAGACCACGGCTTGTTTGTTGACATCAATGCATCTGATAGGCGAAGAATGTCTGGGGCTCGGCAATTCCTCGACCCAAGCTTCGTCAAGTGTGCGCGACACTTGGTTTCACGGTTCATCACTTCCGTTACTACCGCAAGTACACACTTGCGGCCATTATTACGAGAGCAGCTTGGCTTGACTTGGCCCGACCGCTTGGCGGCAAAAAAAAAAAAAACTGGCTTGGCGGCTAGCTAAATTGGACGCAATTCGAGACTCGCGGATCCGAAAATTGGAGGTGCGTTGATTACTGGAGGGAAAAAAAAAAAGTCAAAATATTGATGCCCGTTGTGAGGGCTGCGCTTATATGCGAGTGCGTTTATTATGCGAGTAAATACGGTCGATAGAAAAGGGCGGGGCCCGCACGACTGGGTTTTTCGGCGCTAACTTTCGCTCTATAAGCTCAAGCTGCAGCGCGTTAATACGCTCGGCCACCAATCCCCCGTACAAAATGCCAAATGAAGGAACGGCAAGCATATGCCAAACAAGGCGAAGAACAAAGAAGACAAGAATGAAGCTGAACTGAGTTTATATGCGGCGATCGAGAAGACATCAGAAAGAAATTTAAATTGACCTCGATTCTATGGATTAAGTCGGCCGACAGAATGTGCAGTGTGTTTTGAGCTCTTCCCACCAATGAGGCGACAAAGATTTTGCAGCAACATGCGTGGATGTACGTACACATCCTATAACCACGGTAACCAAAGAGTGCAGGGGACGAGGTGCCGGATTACAGTGAAACGTCGGTAATTCGACTACCGCCGAGGGATGCGGTCTTTTGTAAAGACAATTGGCAAGGTAATCACATTTTTGTTACAACATTTCGTGACACCACTGGCTCGAGAAGGAGCCTTAAAACTCATTCTGCCTTAAAAAAAAAAACAACAGCCACTTCACCTTAAAATGCTATATTGTCACAATGTGAAAATTCAAACACTTTCAGTCAAGTTGCGAACAGCTCGGATGAAACTATCTAACAATTTATGTAGAAAAAATATTCCCAAAGCACCGAAATCCGGCCACTGACCACGTCTTGTTTGGTTCCAAAATAAAGGCCGTGCGACACTGCTAGTACATTCGCTGGCCCCTACGAGACACATCTTTACAATTCCCCTTTTGTAGCCCGAGAAGACAAAGTTAAAGTGAGCACAAGAACACTATGACACACAGGACCCTGTAATGTCCTACAGTGTTCAGGGATAAAAGTGCTCCCTTCTCCAGTTGAAAGAATCAGCCCTCCGACTGCTAAAGACTGAGCTTGGTTCGTCCATCAATGCCTATTCTGGCAGAAAGTCTGAGAAATAAGGCTGAGAGCGTGATGTCAGAATCGTACGGGTTGGTGACGTGACATACACCAGACCTGAACTCTCGCAAGAATTTGTACTGCCAAAATTTCGCCCCATGTTTTTCTGCGCACTGAGGCAGCTTTATCCAGCTCGCTCAAGTATTTTGCGTTGCAATTGACTGCTCCAGCCAGAGTGGTAGGCGACATCAAGGAACGTCAACTCATACTCGATTTCTCCCATACACCGCTTGCTATTTGAAAGCAAGAAGAGCTGGCAGCCAAAATGGCCTGGGGGATGCGCCGACACAACCTTTATGGCAAACAAAGTAGAGTAAGCGAGGGATTATGCGAGTTAAACACGTCGCCGATTATGCTTTTCGTGTTCCGCCGCCCACACGGCCACCTCTCACGCTTCCGAAATTTGCCAGACCCAAAAACAATGTTAATGAAGTATAGAAAAATTGACCGCATCTCCACGTGGTGAATGATGTTGATTGGGGCGAAGCTCTGGTGGTGCTTGTCTGCGTAGACGCTGAGCCGCAGCATGCCGAGCCTTTTCGTTCGTTTTCATCCATGTCAGAAAGAGAATGTGTGGTATGGAACGTGGTTATATACGCATTTGAGCATTTGACCGCAGCGCCCTCTCGCCTATAAACGTTGAGCCAATGCATACAAAGTTTAACGCGACTATATACGCATTTGACCGCAGCACCCTCTCCTGTATAGACGTTGAGCGGCTACAAGCAACGTTACATCCATGGCATCCCCAGCTCTTGAGTTACTACCACATCTCAGAGCCCCCTACTCGTCCCACAGTCGTGGTCGAGTGGTTAAGGCGATGGACTAGAAATCCTTTGGGGTCTCCCTGCACAGGTTCGAATCCTGTTGACTGCGCAAACATATATTTTTTCATAATATTTTTCCATCATTTTTTTCATTTTTTTTGCCCTGCACGAGCACGTGAGCACGTGCTCACGTGCTCGTGAGCTCACGAGCAGGAGCACGAGCACCGGACGCCAGACGGAGGGAGGGACGGACGGACATGGCTAGCCCCTAAGAAGCTTCACCCCTAAAAGTGGCACAAAAGTGCCACCGGCATGGCTGCAGACACCTCACCAGAGGTGGAGCAGTGTTTAGTAAAACCGTTATATTAGGTTAGTTTTGCAAGAAAAATACACTTTATGATTCCGGAAAGCCGCATGTGGTCATGCTGGTTCCGTTAACTTCTCTAGATTGACTTTTAAAACTTGTTCAATTTTAATTTTCTTGGTTTTCTGACTGAACCAAACGAGTATCAGTCTTTCACTACAAGACGCCATAAACTGGGAACAAGAGGCTCGACACCGCAGCCAGAGGACGCAACACCACTGCAAAAAATTGCAAAAAATTAAAAATGGACAGAAGCATGACGAAAGTTCTACTTGCCATCCTGGACGTCAAACGACTCGAGGAAGAGCTCGTCAAGCCTCACCAGGGCCAGGGCGTCCTACAGTGGGGAGGACAGGCCGCTAATTAGCAAGGTTGCCACATCCACCAACACGGCCAGAGATAAAACTGAAAACGTTTCGTCACTACCGTATATTGCCAAGTACAGGAACAACATTACTAGATCGGCTCAGATAACAAGCTCTGCATTAGGCGCGCTTCGGAAAGCCGGCCCCCTCCATTCGTGCGAGCGTGGTAGCGCTGCTGTTGCAGCCCAACCGGTCTGCAAGGCTGGCCAGGCTCTGGGCAAGCTCGGGATGCTGGCTTTTCGTTGCAAAATCAGGCTGTCGGCGGGCACGTCAGCGGCCCTTGCGCACTTCTTTTTAAGAAATTGACATCTTGATTCCACAGCGGCCACATGAGTGTAAATATGCACACTTACGATTTCTTCCATTTTAAGACGGTATAATGCAACGGATAGGAGCGTAGGTGCCTAGCTTTGAGTCGAGCTTCCGAGTGTGATTTTCTGCTCGTGTAATCTTGAAGTAAAACGAGACTTATTTCATAGTTGATGTCTCTCATATTCATCTATATACACCAGCATCCACAATCAGGAGCTCGCATGTGCTGTCAGTGCTCCCTCTTACCGGCAGCCAGGCCGCTGCGTGCGCTGCGCCGCCATGGAGAGGGCTTCTCTTTTAGCATTTTTTGGAACTACACCGCACGAGAGCCAATGGGAGCCTCATTCCTTGATGACGCATGCCAGCCACTGCGGCTTTGGAATGTGTGCAGCAGTTTATGTTTGAACTTCTGACACAAACACAGAACACAGAACACCAGAAGAGAGTAGACCAGTCCGCAAACGACCAAAACAACGGTTCACATGCCGGAAACCACGATAGACGCAGTCATTTCTCAATTGCTTGGTGCTGAATGTCAAAGACTGCGAAAATTGAGAAGGCCCAACGGGCGCGAATTTACCTCAAAAGTCCCAGGAAATGTTGTCTCAATCCGAACATTATCACACTGACAACAGTCGTTACACTTCGTGAACCCACACAAAAATTATGTGTTTCAGGGCATATCTAAGGGTACCAGGCCGATTGGAATGAGCAGGTCGGGCGGGCTGCGACACGAGCGCCGCTACGTAGCAGTGAATGGCAGCGTGTCACTTTTTCCCCGGAGCTTGTCAACTTAGCCGATCCAGAAACGTTGCTATAGGTCAACTCCAAATATAGGCCCTACCCAAAAAAGTGAATGTCTGAACCAATTGCCTGATTTAAATTACATTTACAGGGCTTGTTTCTGTTGATGCTGAGAACATTTCTGGGAAATTTTGTTAACCTGGGTGAAGTACAAAAAGATTGCAAATGTTCAAAGATGAAAGTGGGCGTGTCTACATAGGAAAACTATTGTTTTGAAATCACTTAAATTTGTTGTTTTCATGTGTTATATTGCTTTAGGACAGTCCAGAGCAGATAGCTATGGAGCTAAATTTCTATATTATACCATCCTTCATGACAAAAAAGCCACATAAACACAAAAACTGTTTTTTAGATTTCCATCCTTTGCCCAAACTTTTAGTTCTTGAGCATGAAAAAAGACAAAAATAAAAAATACAAGCTCATGCTATCTTCCCTTAAAATTTCATTCCACGAAAATTCATAAAAACGAATCGAGGTTATGTAATAACAAAACAATAGTTTTCCTAAAGTGAAATTTATGCCAAAAAGTGGAATGAAGAAAAATGTGTTCAAAGTGCTCCAAACTCTACCTTTTCTTCAGCATCGGTGGACCAAAAATAATTTATAAAAAATAACTATGCAGTGTAAACTAATGAAACTTTCTGGAAATACTCTCCAGACATTGGTGGATGTAATAATGACATTTTTGATAATCAACTTTTTTTGTGGAGATTGTTTTTTCTGGGTAGTGTCCCTCCTTAACCTCCCCTTAAATTCTAACCAATAAGAAAAACAAAATTTTGTTGTTGTTGTTAATAATTGTTTTCTTTCTAGATACGGTACCCATTTTTTAGATCTTTTAATTTTAAATACCCATTTCTGAGAAGGTTGACTTACATGCGACAATATATGGTTTGTGTTGGGCACCACTAAAAAGCCTGAGCTGGCCCAACACGGTTTTTCAGTCTTGGAATGCCTGCAGCGTACCCCATTTGCTAGTGTTCGTCGCGGAATCAAGGGAAGCTCACCGGCTCAAGGGAAGCTCATCGTAAGCAAGCACCCGACCTCCACAGATCGTTGTAAGAGCAAGGTATCCTCATATATTCTGCGTCGCTTTGTAGCGTCATTATCCCAAAATCGCTAAGTTATCCCCATATAGCAACGGTGAGACAACGGTCGCGCAATCGATGCCGGTCGAGTGAGCCAAGCCACAGGGATTCTTACGCAGGCACCTGACCTCCACGAATTGTTATAAGAACGAGGCATCTTCATTCATTTTACATGGCTTGGTGACATTATCCCCTCGTCGTCGCTACATGCGTCATCGGCGTATAGCGGCGATGAGGTGACATTACACATCATTGGCTATACGCTGGTAAGAAAAAGCTGTCTTTGAACTTGGTTATCGTTGTCCGTGTCGTCGAGCGTTTCCACGCTGGGAACGGTTCCTCTGTGCAAGACGTGCTCTTCCATACAGCGCAAGAATGCTGTGCATAAACGAAACTATACTCCCTGACAGGGTTAAAACAGCAGGGACGTCTTTTAGTTGTTCCGCCTCCAGCGCAAGCTGCCTACCTTCGACGATGCTTCGGCATCTTACGAGCCTCGAGAGTGCGCGTGATAGTTGGAAAAATACGACAGACAACAAAGTGGGCTGTCAGAACAGGCATTGAAACCGGGAGGATGGTGCACCGCAAGAGAAGAGACGAGAATGCAGCCAACAATGAAGCCGGATTTCCCTACGCTAACACATTGGCCAATTGCGGCCTCACTTCAGTGCATTCGAGAAGCAGGTGAGGCGGAGAGTACACATTGAGCTATGGAATAAAGCTGGGTTTGCGGCCACCAGCCAAATGACCCCGAGACGCTGCGCGTGCAGAATCTGGACAGATTTTGTTCCGCACTGTTTTCTAGCTCTCAAACTGAAAAAAGATAATTTTTTCTCATGTGTTTGGTAGGAGAGTTAGGCGCTCATGGTTGGAGAGAAGGTAACTAAAGGCGTCAATAAGAGCGCATCTAAATTCATGTATAATTAAGTAAAACAAGAGCTTTGTCATATAACAAATTTCGTTGCATCGAGGTTTTCAGTATTTAGAAGTGCAAACATCTTCCAATTCCCCAAAACCTTGCTAGAGCTTGCCGTCTCATAGATCAGCCACAATTCGCAAATCTGACCCCCGCTTCCAGAACATGGAAATATGCAGTGAAATTTAATCCAACAAACTCTTTTCGCTTGCGACGAGAGGACTTTGGGAAATCGAAACTACGGCACCATGAATTCTTTCGTTCTCTTTCTTTATTATTCCTTCGTTATTCTTTTTAAATACACAATCGTTGCTTGAACCCATAGCCGTGGAGGCTAGCGTAAACATGTCGTAGGCACTTTTTCACATTTTCCTCATTCAGAGCGCCAATGAACACCCAAATTTTACTATCCCAGTTGGTGTACGAGCAAAACAAAATAATTCAGCGGTTGCTAGTTCGTGCTAACCGTGTCATACTGTGCATACCCTCTGACCAAACACTGTACCTCTTGCCGTCGTGTATATGTTAGGGGACATTAGCTTTCCATGACCCTACCAGGCAAAACCGGTACTGTCGAGACCGGTTATAATGAAGTCGGTTATAACGAAACAGCGGAGCGATCATGATTTCCCATTCCCTTTTGCACTTCGTTATAACCGGTCTTGACAGTATGAATGAATTGTATCCTAACATTCACCAATGACCGAGGCACCAAGAAAAAAACCTAACACACACAATCGAGACTGGCTTGTCACATGTCTTGTAACCTTGGCACAACAAACTCAGTGAACAAATTAATTCCAAGACCTTGGCCATGGCCCGCCCAGTTTGACCGGCCAATCCAACAAAAGTGAAAGTGCCACTTACGTCCACCTCAAAGCCCAGGGTGAAGGCCCGGACGAAATCTGCTGCTTTTTGGAGGGCGCTCGGTTCTTCGGTTTCCTTGCACGTCTGCAGAAAGCAACACCTTGTCAGACAGACGTTGAACAACTTTCAAAGTCTAACCCTTCAAAACAAGGTCATAAAAACACGACAGGGCAAATACCTAAAGGGACACTAAACTCACAGAAAACCCATTTTGTTAAGTACTTCGACAGGACACATATGACGAAGAAAAATAAATCTATTAATGCAATATTTACACCGAGAGACACATTTCGAGTTATGGTGAATTCCGCTGGTAGGTCCGGAGCAGTGTTGCGGAGTTGCCACTCCGGAGTTGGAATGAATCCGGAATCATTCCGCTTTTTCGCGACCCTGGAATGGAATGGGAATGGAATGGCGGCAACGTTGAGGGGAATGGAATGGGAATGGAATTAGATGCCTTTTGCCCGGAATGGAATGGGAATGGAATGGGCCAGGTTCTTTATATTTTTTTTATTCATTTATTTATTTACTTATTTTTTTTTACGTTGAGCTATACCGAGTCAGTCAGCGAGTCAGTTGTTCAGAAATAAAATGAGCGGGAAACTGCAAACCCGCGTGGGGCCCTAACAGACTTATATGCAAAAAAAAAAAAAAAAAAATGTAATACAAAAAACAAGCGTCAAAGCAGAGAACAAAGGGGGGAGGGAGGGAGGGAGGGAGGGGGGGCGGTGGCGCCCTTCACTAGTGAAGTTCACCACATATCCGAATGCGTCTGCGCCTGTAATATTACACGGCTCAAGGGTACGTCCTCAGTCGACATGAACGTGACCCGCTGCTCTGGTGATCCGATACCCAGAAAGGAGGCCAGACCTGGCCTCGCTGTGCGGACCCAGACTTCGTACACCCGCCACTCCCCTTGAGCGCGCTGTTTCTCGGAGAGCTCGCACCTGTGCCGGCCATCTCAGGTCGCAATCCACGAGGTCTCTGTTGGAATGATGCTAGGCGAAACTTGAGGACTGCCGTTCATGCGTTGGAGGCGGAGGGTCGGCAGGTAGAACCGTCACAACAGGGATGCCACCGTATAGATTTTTCAACCGCAACAGAAGATAAGACATGTGCTTCAGGATGCTTCAAATGGTCCACTTTTCTCGAAAATTCCAAATGCAACTGCCTGCATGGTCTTCAACGAGGTCACCTACAACGAAAGTATGTATTGTCCTTTCATACAGCAGCGTGGGTAAAGTTTCATGTTCAAGGCAACACCTATAGATAGAAGAATACTAGTTCATCCCACCGTGACGTCATGTGATCAGTGCTGACAGGGGTGCCCTTATTGGACAGGGAAGTGGTGATGTTTTGATGGAATTTATTTAGAGGTCGAAGTCTTTTTGCATCACTGGTCAGACAGACAGGATGCCAGGGAAGGAACCGCGGTCAATCCTTGATGGAATGTTTTTTGAATTCATTCAAGACTCTTCGTCCGGAACCACTACCTTCAAGGCGAAGTGCCAAGCCTGCGGGGAAGTAATTTAGGGACAAAAAAGAAAAAACAAAAAAACTTCCACTTAAAACCTAAAGCCTCATCTCAGTTGGCGTCTCAAAACAATTTGAAAAATGTATTGCATTATCAGTATTTATATTTCTGCCCTCCCTAAAATGTATTCCTGTATTTGTATTTCCACAGACTTTTTGCCTCTTTTTAAAATGTATTTCCGATACATATCGCGATACATTTTACAGATATAATTGAGACTTGAGAATATCAGTATTTTAGTAACTATTTTCATCTATCCGAGTATTTGTATTTCCAAATACATCTTTGAATATTTCTGCCCAACCCTGCAACGCAATGCAGCTGTCAAGTGACACGTTTAACATTTAGGAATTAGAGGAATGGAATGGAACGATTCAGCCATTCAAGGAGTGGGAATGAGCCCAGTGTCCCCATTCCTAGGAGTTGAAAGGAATGGAATTATCGAAAGCTCTAATTCCCCGGAATGGAATTGGAATGGAATGGGGGTGCCCATTCCGCAACACTGGTCCGGAGTGCTTTCCAAACTCCACAAAAGAAGCAAACATTTGCTCCGTGAGACCTGCTCCGAATCGACGAGCGGAAGATGAACTTGCATGTCTGGAGCGACCTGCTGAAGACTGTCTACCGTTCAAAAAGGCCGCTGGTTGAACTTCACAAGCTGACTAACACCTCAGCCGACTGAGCCTTCCGACGACCGGACACTACTGTCACTGTTCGGCTGCGGAAACAACACGTGACACAGGCCGGGCGCATTATTAGTTCCATGGAGCCTATCTCACAAACAGCGAGGAAGATGTTCGCATTCGCCACCGTCCCTTACTTTTCGGCCGCCTCGGAGCGGCGGGGCGGGGTAACTTTGGAGTTTCAAGGGTGGGGTTGTTGTTTTGACTGCCCAAACCACCCCCCCTGCCTACACCACTGCAAGTACCTATATAGCAACTACTATAACTGTGCTAATCAAAGCTGCTCCTAAATAGGAGAGTACTGGACTACTGGGCGAGACATCAGTGATTTGGTTCTCCACAGGGGACACAGTCTTTCCAACACTTTGTGGAACTCAGACATAAGGCCCATTCACACACTCACATTTTCTTAGGCTTTTGGGCCTTAAGAAGTTTTAAAATCTATTAGGACAAGAACACACACCTGGCACACTGGCGCCACCAACGAGGCGACCCTGGAACTTCCTTTTGCTAGAACCAAGGTTTTGAGGTATTTGCAAGACAAAATAGAAAATATGCAGACACTGTGAGTGTTCCACCGCCACCTGACAGGTGGCGGTAGCGCGTTCTATCGTCGTAAGATAGAGAGGTTTTAAGGCACACAGTCCTAAAAAGTGCCAAGTAAATCGGCATGAAAAAAAAAAAGAAAAAAAAAAAAGAAAACCCATTCAAATTGGTGCCTGCAGGGCCAACCACTGACCCTGATCTCGACGCAGCGCGACTTGAGGTTGAAGCGGATCTGGAGGTGCAGGTGCTCCACCACGGGAGTGAAGATCTTGAGCCAGTTGTCCTTGAGCGGCGTGTAGCGGTGGGCGGGCACTGCAATCCGCCGCAGCTCCCCCTTGCCCTCCTGCGGAAGGGAAAAGGACCCCGGGGCTCGGACGACGCGTTGCGCGCGGAAAGAGGTGATTGCGTCGAAGCCTGCACTCGCTGCGGTCTGTTGTGGGTTTAGAATGGCGGGACAAAGTGGAAAGAGCGTTGAGCTTCGAGGAAGGACGAGCACCTCCCACAAAGCCCAATGCTCTTTCCACTTAAGCAGAGCGAAAGCTGTAGAGGAGGTGGGTGGACTTGCTTCCTCTCCTGAGTTTGCTCTGCTAACACAGGAGGAGTTTGTCCCGCTTTTCTTGACCTGCATCAGAGTATCAAAGGTGTTGGCTGGAGAGGAGGCAAGTTGTGAGGAGGAAACCACTAATCATAGGGAGCAGAGAGATGTATGGGAGGGGCTTGCCTTGCCGTTCCAAACCTGCAACAGACTTGTAGGTACAGAATGCCGTGATCGATTAAGGCCAAACTTCTTCGGCAGAAGTGGCAGCTTAGTGCTGGCGCGTCGACCTACCACTTTCTCAGCTCGGTGGAACCTGCCCGAAAAGGCTCTCCACAAAACCCGCCCCGTAACAAGGACAAAAGCTACCGCATTTTCCAGAGTATAAGACGCACCTGTGTATAAGATGCACCCCTCACTTTTCGCAAGTTTCTAGGTAAATAATTGTATATAAGATGCACCTGTGTATAAGACGCACCACCGAAAATTGTGGAAAAAAAGTGTGTCTTACGTATGAGACACATTGTTGTATAAGACACACCCCCCACTTTTCATAAGTTTCTACGTAAAAATTAGTATATAAGACGCACCTGTGTATAAGAAGCACCGCCGAAAATTTTGGGAAAAAAGTGTGTCTTATACACCGGAAAATACAATAAGCGTCCAGATTCCAGAGCAAACGACTGCTTCCTTTTTAACCTACGGTCTTTGCTCCTGTGGAAGTCCTGCTGATAAATTAGTCACGTTAAATAATAATGAAATATATAACTCCGCATGCTCTTCATTGAAGTTTACACTATTCACACTACTCTATGGTCAGTGAGAGGTTGGGAGTTCGGGGGAAAGCTCCTCCCACCCCTTTCCACTTTAACAGAGCAAACGCTGGAGAGGACGTGACCTCCCCTCCAGCATTCGCTCTGCAAAAGTGGAAAAAGGTGGCAGGTGCTTCCCCTGAACTCAATCTGTCACCATCACCAACTATAGTTATGATTTATGAAGTCACTCAGAACAAAGGTCATTTTTTAATAAAAAAAAAGGTATAAAGAAAAAAAAGAAACTCGAGGTAAGTAATTATGTTCAATCGGGATAACATTGATGGCCACAGCGAACGGCGGTACACAAGTGTAATGCAACAGTTCACAAAACGGTTACCTAGACCCCACACATTATCCTTCCTGATATTCATCTTAGCATGTGCATCTCCGTAGAGACATTTGGAGCCTGTCATCAAAACAGACCATAACGTTAGTTTTAGAAAAAAAAAAAAGAAAAAAAGATAGGTGCAGATTAGATGTCATCTACATTCAATCGAGTTTGTCGTCTGCCCACCAACCTTATTGGGAAATGGCGCCACAAGTACAACCGTCACGCTAGTCTGTGTTGCTGTCTACCGTGGAAGGTTTGTTGGTCTTCTTTTTTTGCAGGAAGGGAGCCATGCCTCGAAATTTCATGACATAAAATGCACCCCTAAAATCCAGCTTTGATAAAAATTTGAGGCTGCTACGTGTAAGCGCCGATTTTTCCGGCCAAGATTCGTCTCACCCTCTACGTTAGAAAAGTACTCTAACCTTTACCATGTGGTTGAGTGGACTGGACAGAAAAAATCGGAGGCACCCACTTTGCCATAGTTAATTTTAGCAAACAACAGTTTAAAGACTTTTGTTTATCGAATCCCTTCATAGGGAAACTTGGTTTAGAGAATATGGCGACAATCCTTGTTATGGCGAACACAGTTACCGAATTCGGTGAGTCATTTCAAAGTTGGCCCACTTGGCTGTTTTGCCTCGACTGACGAGCCAGTTGGTGACTCAGTTGCTCAAGAGCTTGGGCAGCCAGAGTATTTGGGGAAGGTTTTAGGTTTTAGGTAACACTGACAAGTTTTCATGCACATCAAAACCCTACGGTTTTTACAACAAACATTTTGCGTCTCACCTGATTACGGCGGCCGAACGGATTCGCTAAACAGAGCCCCCTTTTCGATAAACGGTGCTTTTCTAAAGTGGGGCTCTGCTTTCCCTAAAGCGTGCTTTGATGAAATGCACCCGTTCTCTAACATGAGTTTCAATAAAATGGTGTTCGACAAACCTTAGTGGAGCTGAAAAAATTATACGAACAGCCATATTGTGAGACCACAGAATCAAAATATATTTTGCAATGCGCTAGTGTGTGCTTTACACAAGGTTAAATATGCTTTCATTTTATACGTTTTGGGGTAAAAATAAATTTCATTTTAGACTAAAAGCTGCTGAGAAATAGGTTGTTTTTTATTTGGAAAACAGTTTTCATCCCGAAGTTATGAAAGCTGACGGATCCGTGGAACTGCTCCCCGTTCAAGGCTCACAAAAAAACACACTTTTGTTCTACACTTTTCATTGCAGGCAACATTTCGAATGTCATTTGAATATAATGAGTGCATCAAATCGCAAAATTTTGTGCCCTCGAAATATTCTCGAAACTCACACTTCAGTAAATTTGCAAAATGTTGAGCCTGCAACAAGTATTTTACAGCAACCACCTTAGATGAATATACCACGCTGCAATTTTTATAGCTAGACTCATGATGCAATGCACATACAGATAATGAGATCTGCTGCAACATGTAAGAATTGCTTCCCATTGCAATGAATCATCGGCACACAATCCTCTAGGCAGGCACGTAGCCAGGATTTTGTTTCGGGGGGGGGGGGGGCCCGCCCATGACAAAATGCTGTATGAGGGGGAGGGGGGAGAGGAGGCCCCAGCAAAATGGAAGATTTCGGGGGGGGGGGCCGTGCCCCATGCCCCCCCCCCCCCCCCCCCCCCCTGGATACGTGCCTGCCTCTAGGGCACCTTAGCAACAGCTCGCCCGGACACGACAAACCAGTTTCCGTCAAGAAAGTCCTACACCAATTGTCGTGCGTGCATTAAAAATGCGAGCTCACTTTTTTTTTTTTTTTTTTTCAAGTAGTTTTGCAGAGTTTGCCAAAGTTGGCAGGGAGCAAACAATTGTGCAAATCAGATTCCTTTTTTTTTTATTTTTGTAATAGAGGCAGTTTTGGAACCATACCAACTTCTCCTGCTTGGCGGGTGGGTAGACGACGGCGCCTGCCTTGGGGTCTGCGTCATCCATGTCCATCGTCATCTTGCGTTTCCGTGACTTCTTCTGCACCAGCTGGAAACCATCGTCTGCCTGCTTGGCGGCGCTATCTTGTGTCGGCATCTCAAAACGCCGGTCTCCTAAAGCCCAGAACAATAACAATCAGGATCCAGGCAAAGCTACAAAAACAACAACAAATTTGAGGGTTTTACGTGCCAAACCAACGAAGGGCATCTGGCACGCCCCAGCGGAGCACCTGAGGATTAATTTCGATCGACCGGGGATTTTTTGACGTGTAACCGAAACGTCAGCGCCTTCTTCGCAATAGGCCTTGGTCAGATTGCAGGCCCCTTGGCCGGAATTAGAACCTGCCAACTGGAGATCAGTAAGTTGGACCTTCGCCTCGGACTTCCCAATGTAGCAGAAAGTTGCAAAACCTTGCTCTTCAAAAGTAATTTTGCTATGTTTACTAGAGCCAAAATTCAATTGAGTTAAAAAAATGTTTGCCTTTTTAGAAATGCATCTAATTACACTTGCAGTTATTGACAAAATGTTACGGTATTAGTCAGATAAAAGTGAAGAATGCTCAAGAGGCCCCGCCTTCAGCACACGTTCACTGCCTTCACAACCCCGAAGTGCTACCAAAGCTAGAAAGCTCGCGCTAGAGACAAAGCTTCTGACCCATTCTTTACTTGTATCTGAAAATAATAAGCCGTAGTTCAAATATATATATAAAAAAAAAAGAATCCCGTTACACAAAAGCCTGCTGCAATTGCAGACCAACAAATAGCCGTGCAACAAAAACTGCAGCGCTGCAATCTCAGGAAAGATCAGGGTTCGAACGGGGTTTAGAGTCAGTTCTCCAAAGACGAATTCTACGAGAGTTTCCAGGCCGAGTTCACCTATGGTCACTAAAGGAATGAGAATGGCAAGGCGCGTCTTTCGAGTGCTTAGCCTTTCGCCGGGGTTTGGCTGTGTGTGTGCGCTGGAGGTGCATGAGATGTTGAGGCGTCGTTGAAGGTAGGGAGCTCGTGCCGGAGGTGGGACAACTGAAGCTCCTCCTTGTCGGTGACTAGAGCATACAGACAAGCAAAGAGGACAGTAACGGACATGTTCTGAAAGCCCTCCTTCCACCCAGCAGCGGAGGGTCGCATCCGCTTCGGAGTGATAGGGGACTGCTTTGAAACGGCCAGACGGCCCAAAAAAAAACCACCGTAAAGACTGGGATGCACAGGTGCACGAGATGAGATCTTCGTGTGGCAATCCGCTCAAACGTTAGCTGGCTGGATGGATGCTAGCGGCTGCATCCTTTATAACGGGCAGTAGCTTGCGCCATTTAGCCTAGAAACCGAAAAACCCAAAGTATGATTCCTCCCCTCACCCTCCTAAGCCGATTTCCTTCCCCTCTGCATTTCAATCCTATATGCAGCCAGACCAATAGCAAGTTTTGAGCGAAAAAAACAATAGGAAACTGTCTTCCAGGAGGTCTTTCTGTCAATCGTAGAAATGTACAAAACAGACCAAGTCTGTACATCGTACCAGAAGTCCAGGAGGCACGACCAGTATGCCAGGCAAGTGTTCCATATGTCTGATGCCTTCTATCGTTTAAGCCCAATCATTTTTAAGCATTGCATTGCTGTAGTGCAAACTCATCACTCCCTGCAGTGTGAAATCTGGCTGAAAGCTTGCCATCTGCGTCTTTTCGCTTGCAGAACGTAAGAGCCTAGCACAAACTTTGGTTATGAGTTTCGCGTTTTCAATATTTATCTAAATGTTTTGTGAATATGTATGTGTACGACACATATGTTTATATATATACACGAATATTTTTATTTACCGAAAGACCACATGGTTTTTAATTGCTTTCCTTTTTTTTCTTCCTTATTTTGTGAGTGCATTGACTGCTGAACCCAGCATCTAAGTGGAGATCCCAAAATCAAGCTCCGAACTCGATAAAAATGTGCGCTCAACCAACTCGCTGGCTGTGCCGCAAGGCTCAAAGATACCGACCTTTATCCAATATAACAGTATTTTGAAAAAATACCTCGCCATACCGTTTTTTTTTTTTTTATAAGTAGGTTTAAACAGAACTTGGAGCCCCAAAATCAAACTGCGACAATAACAGGACGTGCTCAAGAATGACCAACGACATAAACACACACCCGCTACTTTGTTTTTTGAAGACGTCAGTTAGCGAACACCTCCGAGTATTGTGTAATCGGCGGTTCATGCCCATTCAAGGAAGTAGGTCCCAAACTGTCATCCGACGCATATTCGCGTGAACGCTTAAGCCTGAAATTTAGGGTCGGGAGCCATCGAGAGACACCTGTGTTACTAAATAAGCAAAAATAACACGGAGGAAAACGTTTCTTGCGTCGAGAGCAGTCAAGAAGCCGGAAAATACCACTCACGACGTCCACGCCTCCCAAAGTTGCGATCAGCGCTACTGACAAACTCACAAACTTCTGGGATGGTTTCGCGCACTGTATTTATTCTAGATCGCCTTAGAAAATTTACCGATTGCTTGGCAATACAGAGTTTCGTTGAATTCTTATAAAAGGATGCAATATTGTCACACACTGGCTTACCTGTGTTTTCACCACGTGAAAAAGGAGATATAAAGGACTGTTGCACCATTAAAAACTTCTTAGCTCTGGTGATGCGGCGCTACGGGCGCTACTGTAAGAAAATAAGAAAACGCGCCCTTACCTTTTGTTCAAGATCTTTATATTAAAATTTAATAAATATTCTATAAAATAATTTTCTATGTTATAACTTGGATCACAAAAAATATTCCTTAAACAATTTTACTAAAATTCTACAGAAGCATTTTTATCTTTGGTTTAGCCGGTTTGCTCCTTTATAAACAAAATAAATATACAAAAAACGTTTAATATAGTTGTCGCAATAACAATGCAATAAATAAGTGACTGAATATTTTTGTTTTACTTTTTTCTTGACACGCATGTAGCGCCACTTAATGTTTATGCTTTTTAGTCCTCGTGTCAGGCCGCGGATTTTCTCTACCCTTTCCCCCTCTCCACGCTTTCCTTTCCCGAAGCAAATGCAAGCAAACATAACACACGAACAGTTTTGCGTGAGGCTTGCCGCGGTCGTGTCGTCGCCGCTGCGCTTTCCTGTCCGCGATCACCATCCCATTCATTCCACCTTCGTCGTTCCATCGGGTCGGCGACGGCGCTCGTCGGCCATGCTTCGCTTCCCCGACTCCCTACGGACAAACTCGTGCGTGAATACCGCCAGCTGATCGTGAACGCTCGTGTCTTGTGAAAAAACAAGAAGTGAAAGCACGCAAGAGACCCCCGCGCCTCCGCGACACCGTCGCCGACAAGCCATGAAGGACTCTACGGCGTCGAACCACGGCCGCTGGCGAACTCCGGTCAGTCTAGTTCTGCCTAAGGTCCGTTACGAACACTTGTTGGCCGGCGTCACGGGTGGCGTCACGTCGACGCTGGTTCTGCACCCGCTCGACTTGCTCAAAATCCGACTCGCAGGTGAGACCATCTTCGCTCTTCTTCGCTCGTTTTGACTTGTTAAAAGTGACCGCTGGTCGCGTTACAGCATCCTGAAAAAGAAAAGTAAAAAGAAAGACAGCATGCACGTGAATACCGGTTTTAACCGCTTTGGTCCGGATCGGATGGCCTGTGAATCGCATGCCTCGGCGGCGGTGAGACCGAATGCTACCTTGGTTTGACCGCGGTTTCAGTTGGCCTGTTCTTGAACCGCTATGCAGCCGAAGCAGCCGTTTGCTTCTGCTCTTTCGTTACCTGGGGAAAATCCGAAGGGTTGTACCCGTTCTGGAGATGCTGAGAAACTGAACGTAATCTGTGATCAGTTTAGTATTATTTTCGTTTACAGTTGGGCTCGCTTCCCTTCGAATCTGTAACTGGGCATGAAAAGTCCGCGTTTGCAACGAGCACGCGCAACGCCTCAGAGGGAGCACGTTTTACCGGTCGCCACGTGCTGTGACCTCGGAACAGCTGATCGCACAGCCGCCCGTCGAATGAGCAACCTTCAAAAGAAGAAAGAAAAGAAAAAAGTGACGGAGGTGCGCGTATTTTGCAGGTGTGGCGCCTACGTCATGCTTGGTCTTTCCGATCACTCGAAAGCTGATCGCAGGAAGTTACGCAGACCACACGTTTCTTTTGTTTTAAGTCTTTTTTTTTTTTTTTAATAAGTTTTAGGCATTGTGAGAGCCTGAACCAGAACGGGTGAGGCATATGTTGCTCGGTCACTAGAAACATCTGCTTGCGGCAAAAAACAACAACTTTCGAGTTATTACAGCCTGTCGCGTACAGTGCGGTTGTTCTTATGGGCGATTGTAAGGTGCGCAATTTCTTCTCGACACCACTCTACGTCATTTCTGCTCCCATCCAGTTCATTTTTTTTTTTCTTTGTACGAACGGACGTGCCCTGCACAGTGCAGTTTGCGCAAGGACGACACCGGATCTTAGCATAATTTTATGAGTAAAGCTATACGCACTCCGGAGTGCACTTACGTCGGAAATGGCTATACGCACACCGCGGAGAACTCGTGCCATTTGGGTCGCCCTTTTCGAACGGCGCGTGTATCACTGGGGAGCTTGTTAACACAGCCCCCCGCCTGCGTTCACGCCGCTTCGCGGCGACAGTATCGGCTGCTAATTACAAAACTTAACCAGTAAACGCCGCTTCGCGGCGTCCAGCCGGCAACACAAGCCCCGCTGTCCCCGATCGAACCTCCGGAAAGGGAGTCCCATACCATTTAGTTCTGCGAAGTTTCGGCGACAACATTCGGTTTTCTAAATGTTCATCGCAAGAAGAAATGTCGTAAATATCGCCAAATGCCTCGACAAAACAAAATGTTCCAGAAAACAAAAGGAAAAAAAGCAGCCCCACCGCGGATCGAACCCGCGTCCACTTGCGCTCAAAGCAGACGTCTTAACCCTTACGCTATGCCACCGCTTGGAAAACTCGCTGTGACCATTCGTTTTATACGAGTTAGCGGAGTGCGTATAGCCATTTCCGTTCGAAGTGCACTCCGGAGTGCGTATAGTTTTACTCTAATTTTATTTTGCGGCAGATCACTGTCAAGCAAGACGTTCTACAGCCTAGGCTGGGCATCCGATGGAGAGGCACTGTGTCGGGGAAGCAGAGGCTGTAATCTTCACCTGCTCTGAAGATGAGAGAGTCGCCTCATTGTCAATGCGAAGGTCACAGTGCATAATCGAAAGCACCGTATGCCCAGACCGTTCATTGGGTGCGGAAATCGAGGCCCCCTGATGTGACAGAAAGAACTCGGCGTTTGTCGCGAGTCTTTATGGAGTGCTTGCCTCGCACAAATACGGCGCGAATGCGTACACAGCATTTTGGGGTAGCAAAGGCGAATCATCGGGCACGTTACGAGTCTATCTGGTTTGAGCACACAATGATATCTATATGCTTATTTTTCGCGGGCTCAATATTTCCCGATTTAGGTGAAACTTAAAGTTTTGGAATAATTCGGTCGGATCTCAATGTAGATTTCAATGTGTTTACATTTTACTGGAATTGTTCGCGGGACCTGTTTTTCGCGAATTGTAGGCAATTCGCGAAAATTGGGTCCTCGCGAAAATTAAGTCGTTTACAGTATATATCTATATGAGTGTGTGTGTGTGTAAGAAAGAAAAACATTGTGGAGGCATAGGTCTGTCTAGCTGTTAATAACTAGGATTTCATTTTCGGCGTTTTCTTTTTTTTTTTTTTTTTCTTAATTGGTGAAAACTCAACAACCCCAAATTTAAGCTGCCCCCTGGTACACAGCCGCACTGAACTGTCCTGGGGGTTGCTCCTTTTTATCGAAACCGCATTCCTCGCTCCGTTCCCTATTGTTTTCTTTACCAGCATTACTGAAGAAAACATTATAAATTGTAATATTTTCTCCAGTAATCATACAGTCGCTGTACAACACAAGCATGATAAATACTAATTTCTCATCCATAGTAACCCTGACGTAAAAAAAAAAAAAAAAAAACGGACAGAACAACGAAGTCTTTAACACAGCTTGAAATTTATTGAACAACCATCACCTTGTATACATGTCCCAGACCTCTTTTACAATTCAAACGACCTCCTCGCCCACTATACAGTGTACAGGGTTCATGCGGGTCCTTGAAATCCTTGAAAGCACTTGAATTTAAAAGTAGCGTTTTCAAGGCCTTGAAGGTTCTTGATTTTCGAGTTTGGCGACGACATTTAGCAGATGCTTATAAACGCCTGGCCACACTGGAATCAGTTTCGGTTCCGAAGGGCATAGCCAGATCCACATCCAATCCACTCCTTTATGTTATTACGGCACGAGAACAGAAGTTGGCGGCGTAGCTCGGACGTAAACAGGTGTGTAATGTGTGCGGTCGGAAATACTGCAGCGACTGCAAGTGAGAAAATTTGCCAGGGAAATGCAAGTTCCAACGCTCGTGGCTGAGCAACGACAGCTATTAGCCCCGTGCGCGACCGAAAGCGTCGCTGTGGTCGGCCTTCCACGATTGGCCGAACGCTGACTATGACGTCGGAAAGGGGATTTATCATTGACGGAAATAAGAGGAGTGAAAGAACTTTAATTTTGACGGTGTTGGCAGTGTTCCTTTGAGAGCGCAATGATTTCAAGCTTCCACCATGCTAATAACAAACACCATCGAACTTGTTGTTTGCAAGGTAATGACGTCACAAGGGGGAACCACAGGAGGGCGCCACCAAAACTTCTTGCCGCTAATAGGCACTGGATTGCACCGGACCCGCCGAATCCGAATTGGGCTCGAAAACGTTCGACATCGCTGCTATGGGAGAGTCTGCGCTGAAAAATCACATGAAAAGCGCCAAACACGACGCGAACGTGAAGGTGGCAGTGAGTAACCCGATCAAGAACTTCTTGGTGCCCTCTGTAGGTGAATCGTCCGTGAACCCAACGTCCGTGGATCCAACGCAATCAGTCGTCGGGCTTGAACGGTGTGTGCAAGAAGCATGAGCTAGTGACTGATGCAGAAATTCTGTGGACACTAAAAGTAACTGCGTCGCACTATTCCTACAAGTCCTGTTCACAGACAAGTGACTTGTTCAGAAGAATGTTTTCCGACAGCGAAGTCGCTCGAGCTTTCTCCTCGGAGAGCAGAAGTCTTCGTACGTTGTGTGCCATGGTCTCAGACCTTTTTTCTTATCTTCAATTGTCAGGTCGCTGTGGAAAATATGAAAGATATTTCTTACATCTCACAGCGAATTGTATGTAGCGCTGTAAACAATGCAGGTGGCATCTTGAATGTACAAATTACGAAGAAACTCAGGACGTCCGTGGCTTCTGCAAGGCACCATTGCCATGCTTTTCGGGAAGCCAAGAAGTAGCGGGAACTTGAAGATGCAAGGCAGGTGAAAAGGCGCTGCATTGACGAAGAAGTTCAAAGATTGAAAAAGAAGAAGCTGGAAGCTGAAACTGGAAGCTGTTGCTGAATTGACGTCTTCAGCAGACAATTATGCAGAGAAGGCAGAAGCCTCGAGTGACCTCACATGGATCATGAAATCCAACAGCCTCAGGAAGACTGCCAAAAGCAAGGCACAGGAAATTCTGAACATTGACCTCGAAGTCCAAAAAAAACAATGTGAACTACCATGAACATTGGACGAGTGCTTGTTTGGTGTATATTTTTTGTTTAACATGTGGGACACGGCAACGTGTGTTGTTAATGTGCTTCTTTGAATCTAGCATACAAAAAGGAAAGCCCCTTAATATCTTGTCTCGTGCAATAAATATTACATTTTTAACGCATTTAGAATTGTGTTTTGTCTAAGTAAGGCTCTCAGCATGATCCTTGAAAATATCCTGGCTGGGCCTTGAAAGTCCTTGAAAACCCTTGAATTTTTGTCTTCGAGGCCAGCATGAACCCTGAGTGTACCCTGACTTTCAACCTATACCGACAACCCCGAATCACAAAAGCATACACGCCCGAAGCATAAAAAACACGAACCCCCGCCCCACACATCACACACACACACACAAAAGGATTGCCAGAAATTCCCGCACTTGGTAAGGTCAGACTGTGAACCCGGCAACGTGTATCAACTCGTTTGTTCCTTATCAAGAGACAAGGAAGGACAAAGGAAGAGAAAAACCCGAACGGTGAAACATTTCACCCACCTGTAAACAAAACAAAAAAACCAAGGGACTTTTTCGTTCCCTTATGAAGAGAGAAGGAAGTTTACTGATACAGTAGGCCTTCCTTATGTAAGACTACAGTGCCCTCACTATCGGGTACACAGTTGTTGCATTCGTCTACCTGTTTTGCAATTTCAGAGCTTGGTGCATTATTTTAACCGCCCTTTTGTGCTCTAATATTCGATCGTGTAAGCAACGACCAGTATGTCCTACGTAGGAGAAGCCGCGCCGCAGACCTCTTCCTGACTAGGCACCGTGGGATCCCCGTGTTTTTTCCTGCTCCCCAAAGCCGCCCCTGAAAAAGACGTCAACCTTTCTAGGAAGTGCGGAGGTTTCTCGCAATCCTCTTGCGTTTTTTTTTTTTTTTTTTCCTGTTTAAGTGCACTCGTAATACAAAAAGGGGCGGTGTGCTTAAAGGAGTCATGAAACGTTTTTCCAATATTTTCATGTTTAGCTTTCCTCCTCAACTCATAAATCGCGCATTCTACCGAACAGTTCAAGAAGACGGAAAGGGGGAGTCCCCTCTTGCTCGGACTCTCGTTTGTGTAATCCGGACACATCCATTCTCCCCCTAGAAGATTAGCCCGTCGCTCAAAATTCAGACAAAAGTTGCTATACCCACCCCGTTCACCCCGAAGCTGACAGTGCTATGAAAGTTACATGCTCCTTAGGCCAGCCACACCTTTGCCACGTGATCACGCTCTCTCGCGCATACCCACGCCCAGAGACAGGTGATGAAAGGGGGGTGGCTGATTGGTCCGGCAAGCGCGTAGCTTCCACCAGAATGTCAGCTTAGGGATGAAGGGAATAAGTGAGGTCCGGTGTCGTGTGACGTTCGTTTGGGCCCGGTGACGCGCTGCGGGGGCCCAGTGACGCGCTGCGGGGTCCGCGGATGTATCACAGTGAAAAGGCAGAGAGCTTACGAAGGGAAGGATTTACGAAATAGTCCAGTGTGTTTTTCAAATTTTCGTACTGAAAGTCACGCTTTTGACTTTCTACCTTTTTTTCTTTTAGCCCACTGAACGATGTGCTATTAGTAAAATCCCAATATAAATTGATTCATTCCAGCCCGAAATTCGTTTCATGGGCCCTTTAAAACACGTCTCACACAAAGCCAGAAAAAAAAAAAAAAATTTTTTATTGTGTTTGAAACGCGCTAATTTACATTATTGGTGAGCCCGAACTCTACTATCGACGTAAACGTCTGTCCTCAACATCAGCCTCTTTGTGCCAGGTTGTAAAGGCTGCCGTAGCTTGAGCACTGCTCCAGCGCTTTCAAGGCTACTTGCGCGAGCGTGTGTGTGGTTTCGTTCGGAGTCTCCTTCGGGGCACGAGAGAGCGCGTGCGAGTGGGCCTCAAGACGAGGCCATGTGCTCGCGCAGCGTTGAAGCACCGGGGAAGCTACGCTAGCCTTGACAACGTAGCACAAGCCCAACGTTTGTTTGTTAGTAGCGTTTCTGCCAAGTATCGGTTGCGGGCCACCCAGCACCGTCCAGGGTGTTCAGGGCGCCCATCTCGGAGCTAATACGTGCGAAAAAAAACCTGAGAATCTTCTGGAAACAAATGACCTGTACTGCAAGCGACTACAACTTTACCGAAAGGCAACAGAGAACGGACAATAGCGGTTTGCAACGCCGTGTTTATCGGTCTTTCTTCTCATACGCGAGGGGCTTTCTTCCGCGAAAAGTCGGCGACCCATTCGAGAAGGGAAGCCACGTGGGGGTGTGCCTGATGCGCGCCGCACGTATTCGCAGAAGTGCGCGCGTCATCGAGGTACGTGCGCGTCCCGTCATGACGTCACGCGCCGCTGGGGTAGCCACCGTAGCTGGGGGGGTGTGTGTCCGAGCGATGGACCAATCGAGAGACCGGATGCCTTCGCAGCTTGGCGTTGAGGAAAAGCGTGGCTGAGGGTCACAGACGGCTGTTTTGAGGAACAAAGGATCGCCGTAGCGATTGCACGGCAATAGGGAATTTATCGTCGACTGTAACGG